>PVKS010006178.1:0-80195 GCA_004027875.1 Aplodontia rufa
TCATGGTGGAATGTGAATACATGCCAGCAAAAGCAATAAGGGTGAGATGTTAAGCAACCAGAACTCTGCTCGTTACATAGTACCTTTTCTTAAAGCCTAATAATTATCTCCTGTTTTATTTTGTTCTTTATAATCAATAGTCATTTTCCTGCTTGCATACTGAAATAGTTAATTTAGTAGATACTTAAGTTTTTTTGGTGAAAAAAATTGCTTCTCCTCAGGTTCAATGAACAAAACAGGTGACAGGGCTTCAGCTGGACAAAGGGTGACGTCAGGCAGACGGGACAGATGGCGCAGGAGAAGAGCACCCCAGTTCAGCTGGACACAGGGTGATGTCAGGCAGACGGGACGGATGGCGCAGGAGAAGAGCACCCCAGGGTGGGGCGTCAGAACTGTGCAGCACAACCTTCTACCCCGCACCCACTCTGAGGCGGGCCTGAGAGGGTTAAGCTAAAAATCAAGTTCACAGTGCTTCTCCTTTGGTTCAGCACAGCTTTTGTGTAATTCTCCAGAGCTAGGCAGCTGACAGCATGGATTTTTATTGAAGAAATGCTATGACATTTGTTCTAAATGTCACATTTCTCCCCCACAAACTAAAAATAGCATATCGCCATACCCCTACCCCTAATAAAATCACTGGCTTGGAAATGACATGGATAAGCAAAATGAAGCATGGAAACGTTTTGTTTACTCCCGACTAACATTTGGTGTCTTGTGTAGGCTGAGATCAAGGGGACAAACCAGTACGCTGTGCTGCTAAAGCACCCTTTGCAGTAGGGTGCTGTCGCTTGAGGAGAGACCTGGTGAGTGACAGGCATATCTGTGTGCTCTCACAGCAGGGTGGCATTTTGTGAGCAGTTTGCTTCGATGACTCAGATCTCAGGCCGGTGGAGGGCAGGGTGTAGGAGGGAAGGCCTGCAGGACAGAGCAGAAGGGGTGACCTGAAGCCGGCTTTGACCTGAGTGCTTCACCTGATCAAGTCCAAGGTCACCAGCTTTGCTAGTAAGAGCCTCTGGCACCCAGGCACTGGAAGCCGAGTTTCCAGGCAGCTTGGTGCAGGTGTGGGCAACACCTTCATTATGCCAACCAGCTTGGAGGGTGACGAGCTGGCTGTGCAGGGAGCGCTCACTGCCACAGATGTCATGTCCGCACTGCTCTGAAGAGGCGGAACCCCACTGAAGAGAACGGCGAGGAAACCCCGCGAGGGCAGCTGGCCCCTCAGGAGCCCTGCGCTCGTGCTCCGACACCCAGCCTTCCAGGTCCTGGAAATGAGCGGCTCTGGGTCCTCACAACTCCCAGCTTGAACGGGGTGGTCAGGGAACAGGCTTGTTCTGCTAATTGCACATCTGGAATTTCCAAAGTGCTTTTGGAGGGACAGGGGAGGTGTGCTCAAACAGCGACTTGGGCCACTGCCCAGCTGCGCTGCCCAGGGCTTCTTCACTATGTGTGCACAGTCACTTGAGGTCACTGCCAAGGGTCTCAGGGTGTCTCTCCAGTTTCCACTTACGTTATCAGCATAGCTCAGAGGAGCTAATGCCCCTTACAGACAGTTGTGCAGGAATTGGAGGATCCAAGGTGTGAGGAGGTGTCACCAGCAAAGGTTGAGAGACCATCACCCCCAAAACACTGCCACCAGGTGAGTAAAGTGCTGTTTCCATCGTCCACTACCAGGAAGCTTACCGTGGAAATCCTCACTTCTTAAACTGCCTTTTTTTTTTTTTTTCAAAGTAAATTACTTTCCTATTTTGTGAAAACTTCTCGTCTCCAAACGCTGGTTCGGCTGTAAGCCTCTTGGGGAGGCTTCCGCCTGGCATCATTTGCCTCCCGGGGTGCTCTGCAGACACACAGAACCGTGTTTCCTTCACAGCACTAAAGCCCAGGCCTGTTATGGTCAAGAGGTAAGAGCGCAGGCGGGCTGAGGCAGCAGGACCGCGAGTCCAAAGTGACTGGGGAGACCCTGTCAAAACGTGACTAACACGGGGCTCACACAGCGCGTGGCTTTTCAGTCGCGAATGGCAACCTCTTCCCACTGAAAAGCGTCTGTACTTGGCTTTGGTGTGCACCCGATGCCGTGGCCTGCCCCTGCCTCCCCCAGTTTTTATCAGGTACTCTATGGACTCTGTATCCACGTACTCCCATTCTTTCCAATTACAATCAGATGATTTAAACCTCCCGCCATTTCCTTTAATTTCAAAAACATAATCAGTGTTTTAAAAAAGCCTTCAGCAACAGTTACTAGCTAAAATACAAACCAGAAAACCTCTAGAGTGAAAGGGATGGAGACACTAGCCCGGACTCTAGTGCTCTGATCCCGAGCTTTCTCAAGAATACACCCAGCGTCAGAAAATCAGTGCTGTGCATCTGTGAGATCATCCCACCTCTGAGCAGCTGGGCACGCGGAGGTCGCTAAGAGTTTTGATTGGCTGGGGGCTAATGCTTCTAGTAGGTGGAGAGTTTTCTTCCCCCAGGAAGACGAATGGGGGAGTCCTCCCAAGTAAGAGCGGCTGTGAGGTAGGACAGGGAAGGGCAAGCTCAGGCCCACCGCCTCGGATGCCCAGCACCTTCCCTGCTGGCCCTCATCGAAGGCCCTTTCCCTGACTCATTCACAAACCTCATCGTCTGGTCTAACTTTCCACCCACCCCAAACAAAAATATTTATTATCTGAAGCTTCCAATTGTGACAGAACCCACAGTTTAGTTAACGGTTCAGATGGTGTAGGATGCAATCTGGAAGCCGGATTAAAAACTCGGTGCTGGGTGACCCAGGTTCCTCTCCACACGGCTGACCAGACACCTACCAGGAAGGGAGCCCACGTTCTTGGGCAATTAGCTTGCTTTCATCCATCCCCGTAATTAGAGTGTGCTCTTGCTCTACTTAATCCTAAAACAGTCATTAGATCTAATAAACCTTTCTAGATTGCCACAAATGAGAAAATGAATTAGTTAAAAAGCATGAAGCTGTATGAACAATACGACTACCATCAGGTGAATAAAAATGCTTTTGCTTAATTATAAAGAAGAAAGACATCATTTGTAGCTTTCTGGAAAAGACTGTACAGATTTTGTCTCCTCTTTCCTCATGTTGGTTCACACAGTAGTCGTGAAAACATCAACGTTGCCTCAAGACTACAGTCCACCCAAGGGAAGGTCATTATTCATTCTTTCCAAAATTAACTCAGTGTCTCTTCAAGTTCACGTGGAGTCCCTGTGACAAGGGGAAGGTGGTCCTAGTGGCATGGCAGCAGCAAGGTGGCTGGGCGGAGACGGCCTCCAGGGTTGCGGGGAGCGGCCAGCGGACTGCTGGAGATTTCTACCTCTAACCCCTGTGTGATAGCTCATCTTCCAAGGAGGCCAGGTCAGCCCCGACCTGGCAGGCCCCCACCCCCTGGTAAGAAGGGCAGTTACTCACACGGTGCTACCTTTTAGATATTCACAGTTTTAAGGGTAAAAGAGTCAAGAACCTGCTCCGTGTGGTCTTCTTGCTTGCATTCTCTGTTCTACAGGAAGTTAAAGGAAGTTTCTCTTTTTGTTTCCTGTACTGGAGAGGAACCTAGCACAAATGCTAGGCATGCACTCACCTCTGAGCTCTGCTCCCAGCCCACACCTTTTTTCTATGTGCAGAAGCATCTGAACCCCATAACCTTGTGTGTTAAATCCCAGGCTGGTCCTGTCCTGGACCTCATGACACACATGGCGGAGACCTATCTCTCGGCAGCAGGTTGTGGCTGTGGCAGGGTATTTCCTCCTCTCTGCTGCCTGGGCTTGCTGCAGAAGCCCTCCTTGGTCACATCTGGAAATGTTACTGCTGATGACCACGGACACTGGCAGGCTTCTAGAAACACGGACTTGGGCCCAGATCAGATGATGGAAGCAGAGGTTTATGTTGATCACAGTAGTGAAGGAACCCAGGGTAGGAAGGCAAGATAAAGAGTATCTTATATATCCGGCTGTGGTGGCGCACGCCTGTGATCCCAGCAACTTGCGGGGGCAGAGGCAGGAGGATCGTAAGTTCAATGCCCGCCTCAGCAAGTTCGCAAGACCCGAACAACTCAGCGAAACCCTGTCTCAAACTAAAAAATAAAAATAAAAAGGGCTGGGGATGTGACTCAGTGGTTAAGCAGTCCTGTGTTCAATCCTTGGTACCAAAAAACAACAAAAACAAACCCCAAATAAAATAAGTATCTATAGAAAGCAGTCCACCCTACGTCTAAGGCTATAGGGCGTAAAAATGATTCTACATATTTTCCTCCTTCCAAAACTCATGGTTTAGCAGGAAGGCAATGAGGGCCGGTTGGGTCTTAGCACATTTATTCTGAGTTGAGCCTACCTAGAATTTATAGGTTAGATTGGAAAGGGGAGAATCAGAGGTCAAAAAGACTTCCACACCCCACAGGCTACAGGAAATGGAACGACAATTCGTTTGGTAATTTTTATAGAGGAATGGTACTCCATGGTCATGTTATTATTAATAATGCATGGTCATGCATTATTATTCTGATTTCAAAGTAGGGAAATCAGACCTAGAAAGTACACGCTGGAGCTGAGACAAAGGCCTGCTGCCGACACGCAGAACACTATTCGGTGATGTTTTCTTTCACCAGGCAACTGTATTACTGCATCACTCATAGGCAACCTAGGGACAGCAGAAAGGCATCTTCTCAGATATATCAGAAGTTAGGAAGGATACGCTACATTATTTTAATAAACCTTTCCATCACTCTCTGACTGCCTATGCCGAGAAATGGCACCGAACTAAGAGGCCGGCCCTAAGCCAGCCATGGAGTTTCCTTCCTCTTTTTCATTTTTAGTGACCAGAGACTGAACGCGGGCCCTGTGCTTGCTAGGCAAGTGCTCCACCACTGAGCCACGCACCCTACCAGGGAATTTCAGACAGAGACTTCGGTTCTCTGGGCTGTGAAGTGGTTATTAGATGACTTCTATGATGCCAGTACAAAAATTACTTGATTTCGCTCTACTCTCTTGCACATGTGATTCATTGTTTTCTGCTAAGAGTATCCTTGTTCCCTAAGAAGAAGCCGGGAATTGCACTGGAGATGCTGCTCAGTGGTAGAGCACTTGCCTAGCACATGTGAGGCCCTGGGTCCCCTCTCACAGGTGCACGGGTGCACACATAGGACCCATGAGACCCAGGGTCCCCTCTCCAGCACCACAGGCGCTTGCGAGCATACACAGGGCTTGTGAGGTCCTGGGTCCCCTCTCCAGCACCACAGGTGCATGGGAGCACACACAGGACCCGTGAGGCCCTGGGTCCCTCTCTAGCACCACAGGTGCCTGCACACACAGGACCCGCGTTGAGAATGAAGGGCTGCTTTACAAACAGGGTGGAGTAGGAGAGCAGAGAGTGAGACGGGTGTCTGGCCCTCGGGAGAGACCTCCAGTTTCCTAGGATGCTGCTGACTCAGTTTCACAGAGGAAAAGAGAAGAAAACCTCTCTTGATTACAATGTGACGCAGCTGTGGAGTTTCTGGAACAGAGGTTCTGCAAAGCTGCTTACTCTGTGAGAAGATCAGCACAGTGAACGATATCTACCCCATCTGTATTAGGGCTCCCCAGGCCTTGCTCTCCCGCACTGAGAACGAAGGTGGAAATCCGCACGTCTCACAGTAGGGACAGGTCCTAAGGACAGGCAGGCTGAGCAGGAGCATGCCAAGGCACTACACAGCCCCCAGGATGCTCCTGGACATGGCCACCTCGGGCTCCAGATTCCTGGGGCAGAACTTGTTCCTGACACGTGATGCTGCACAATCCCAGATGCAGGGTGAGTAAGGCTTCAGATGGAAACATCCGAGAAAGTTTGTGAAGCTGGATGCGCCAGTCTACTTCCTGACCCCACCCCAGAGGCCTGGCATCGTTTTCTGGGTTCCTGGGAACAGGCGATCCAGAATGCATGCTCGTTGCATGGACTCAGCTCACGGAGCTGCTTCAGAACTGCTGCCCTCTCCAGTGACCGACCCTCCATGGAAGGGAGAGCCACTCCCTGCGTGAGGTGCATTTCACCAACAGGACAACCTGCAATCTCACAGATCAGAGATCAGAACACTGCGCATCAAGGAAGTAAACTAACTCGCTCAAGAGAACGTGGCAAGATGGCGAGCGGATTTATGCAAAGCACTATGCAAATGGAAGAGATCAACACGAACATTCGGCAGAATCCAGAGGTTGACAGAATGGTCTTTCTGCCTCCATGTCCCTCTACTTAGCCATAGATGAGGAGGTGCCCTTTGGCGAAGTGGCTGTTACAAGACCTGGGCCCTTCGAGACGGCTGTCCCCAGCGTGCCACAGAGCCACCATACACACTGTCTTCCTGATAAGGGGCCTGAGACCCAGGCCTGCAGAAACAGTGTTAAGGAGCAGCGTTTGGTTGCCTTGGTCCTCTCTCAGGTTGACCTGATGCGTGAGAAAGCACAGCAAACAGCCAGGCGCACACAAGCGTTCTCATGCGTATGTGGGCGTGGCTGAGCGACTTCACGGCTTCCTAAGGTGCATTTGTTTTTATTGCAAATTCACCAGGAAACCAAGATATTCCTCACAGGACGGCCTTTGGCTGGCAAGACACCAGCTCAAATGGAAAAGCCTGATAGATTTAAAAAATGTCAGTTTCTAATTTAAACAAAACCTCATGTCGATTCTGTTTAAAAACAAAGCTCGGCTTTGGTCAGCGGCTGCTGGTCACCCTCATTTTTTTTCCATAGGAAAATTAGCAGAACTTCAGTGATGAATTGCACAGGAAAGGTCTGGAGTCCTGCTTTGCACTCAAGAGGCAAATTTATCATTATAGACACGGTAGCTTTGATGACACACCACTCAAACAGAAAAGAAGAAAATGACTTGGGAAACTCTGAGAGAAGAACAAACTTGCAGAAATTTATGACCGTGCGACTCTAACTTTCCCAAAGCAGGACACACTGACTTTTACTATTGGCTGCTGTTATATTTGATCTTCTGGCAGAATTGCACTTTTAACTTCTAAGAAGTGAAATATGACTAAATGAAATACGAATTTAGAGATTTCTGTTGCACCATCTGAGGACAAGGATTAGGGCAAACCATCAAATTAATTATGTTCCCTCCACTCTGCGCTTGATACAAGAATGATTATTTGGCTACGAGCTGCACAGATCATTCATTGTTCTCTGTAACAAGGCAAATTACATATTTATGTTTCTGTTCCAAACAAAGCAGACATGCTGTCTGGCAGGACTTTTTTGTACCCTAGCTAGAATTCTTGTAAGTAAAGCTTATGAGTTCGATCACGTGGCGCCTCCACCCTGCAGCACACAAACCGTCTTTATGAGGGTCACCCTGCTTCTCACTTAACAGTCAATAAATGTCCCACTGCCATTACCAACTTCTCCTCGTTTTGTAAAAATAAGGTCTCCTTGCTTGAATTTGCACATGAGCTACCTCTCACGTTTTCTTGAAGGTTGCTTTATGCCATTCATAGCTCCCTGTCCTCTGAAGCACTCTCTCCTGCTCCTGTCCATGCTCCTGGATCAAATGATCAACAACACTGCTCCTCTCAGAATCTCCATAATTCCCAGGCTTGCCAACTGCTGCCCTCCACAGTGTTCCCTCGCTGCCAGTGAGGGTCCTCAGCCTATGAATCCCAGAGCCCCACTCAGCTCTGCATCATCAAGGTGGACTGCACCCTGGCAGCCACTTGCACACCTGGAGGTAGGTGCCAGACTCGGCTGA
This sequence comes from Aplodontia rufa, assembly GCA_004027875.1. NCBI lineage: Eukaryota > Metazoa > Chordata > Mammalia > Rodentia > Aplodontiidae > Aplodontia > Aplodontia rufa. The sequence goes on from PVKS010006178.1 coordinate 7,718, forward strand.
GCCCCCAGCTTCTACAGTGTCCCCGTCTGTTGCCAGACCAGCTGTTTCATCCACAGACTTTGTTGGTTCTCCACTGGCACACTGGCACTGGCCAGACAGGCCTTGCTGATGTTGCTTGCGGCAAGGACCAGCTGCGTGAAATACCTTCCTTCCTTCTTTGGAAAAAAATTTCAGATCCACTGGCAATCAATTTATTTACAGAATACAATAAAATCAATGACTAGAATAATGCGGTTAAAGAAAAGTCCCATCTTTCAGTAGAAGACCGAAGATACCTGAACGCTCACTCCAGCTTCTGCAGTTACCTCATTTCAGATCAGTGCACTTGCGGACCAGCGGGGGCCAAGAACTTGGCCAGGCCCCCCGCAGCTGAATCCCACTCACGGCCCTGGGGGCTCCTGGGTGAATCCAGTTTGAGCAGTCTCCTGGAAGGGGCTATGCACCTCGTGCCTCCCTCCCCCGTGCCCAGAGGCTCTCTCCATGCACGATGCTAAGCAGGCGTGCATCACGCCAGGGCCCTGTCTAGCAATGAGGAGTAGACAGTAAACACTTGTTGAATGAACTCGTTCCTGCCTGACGATGACTGATTCATTTAATACATAATTAGGAATGAAGAACCCCTCGTATGGCGGGCACAGAGTTGCTGGGACATGCAACATGTTCTTAAGTGGCTCTTTGTCAGAAAGTAATCAAATAACCACAATTTACTGGAATAAACATCAAGGCCCAGAGTGCTTTGAAAACACATATGAGTGCCACTTACCCAGACTGCATTTGAAAAAAGTGAAGGCTTCCCGGAGGAGGTGGCATCTGAGCTTAGTCTTGAAGAATTCAGACAGTTATTAGTTTTTTTTTTTTTTTTTTGGGTGCTGAGCATAGACCTGAGGACCTCACAAATGGTAGCCAAGTGTTCTACTAGTGAGCCCCAACTCCAAAAACATTCACTAGAGAAAATTGGGCAGGAGCTCAAGAAATAAGTTTGCAAGGATACAGAAGTAGAGAGAGGTTGGGATGATCAAGGACAAAGCAGCTCATGCTGGTGCGTACCTTTAATCCCATTGGCTCAGGAGGCTGAGATAGGAGGATCTCAAGTTCGCGGCCAGCCTCAGCAGTTAAAAGGCCCTATGCAACTTAGTGAGACCCTGTCTCAAAATAAAAAATAAGAAGGGTTGGGGATGTGGTTCAGTGGGGAGGTGCCCTTGGATTCAATTCCCAGTACAAAAAAAAGAAAGAAGCAGCTTAGTAAGGCTCAAATACAGAGTACAAGAGGGGGTGACAAAATCGGAGGCTCGAGGAGTAAGTAGGAGAGAACTTCTAGGGAACACAGCGTCTGTTAACGGTGCTGGGGTACTATAAGACTGTGTCTCACTTAGGCTCTTTGGCATCTCTGGCCCCTGGGCAACAAGACCGGTCGCACCACGACGAACCGACCCGTCTATAGCCACACAACCCCTCCAACTCTTGAGCGGAACCTCAGGTGATGGATGATTTGCTCACAAGGTGGACAAGCCTCTCAGGAAGATGCAGCGGGGCAGTCCGCCTGAACTAAAGTGTCATCCTAAAGCCACATGCAGGGGGACCAGAGTCCATCTGTTACGAGGACTGTGAAGCGTCCTGGGGAGAGCTCACCACACGCCTCCCGCATCTGCACCTGGTGTCCACTCAGGCAACCTGCAAGCAACTCTGCCACCGATGCAGTTCCACGCAGCAAGCATGGACTGAGAACCTACGAAACGTCAGCTACCTGCTGGGGTTCCTTGAGGGGCTCTTGAGAATCAGACTCAGCCCCTACCCATGAGCAATGCACTACCCAGGTGCCAAGATGCTCACAGGGCAGTCCGTGACAGCACCTGACAGCGCGACATTCATGTTTCTTGGGTGTGTCCAGCAAGTAAGTGGGTCCTCTCTGTTCCTTTGTCTTTCATATCTGACCCCAACGCCCTGCTGGAAGAGTACAACAAGGAAAACTAAATCAGCAGGGAGCTAAGGCTGCCAACACCACCTGCGCTGTCCCAGCGGCGCCCTCGTTAGGGTTGTGGGGAAAACACCGGGCGGGAGGGCGCCACTCCCGCCTGTTCTAGATATCTAGTAATGAACTCTGACCCTCTTCCAGCCACGTCTACCTGTGAAGCTGAATGAAAGGGGAGGGAAAGTGATTCGCCTGCATGTGGACTTCCCCTCCACCATCCTCAGCTTGCTGTGCTCTTCTTGGGACATGGTGGTGACCACAACGCCTCCTTGGTGGTGCTGTGTGTTTTACCGGCCTGCGTGATCACACACTGCAATGTGCTTTTGCTGCAGGGACTGTCCCCAGAGATCCGTGGGACTCTCTGGAGGTCCCCAGTCACCAAAACCAACCTTTCAGAGGAGTAAGAGCCAAGCCAAAGCGGTAATGATCAGGGACGACGCACTGGACAAGTCCCGGGAAGTCTGTTACAAATCAGAAAGGTCCACCAGCACAGGAGAATCGACAACCAGCAGTTGACGCGCCGGCTGAAGTCCTTGTCCCTGGTTAAAACTGAGAGTGGCGGGAGGTTCTCCTGTGACAATTCTTGATAATTTATAGGTCACAATGGATGAGCTTATTGCACACTCTCTGGGAGCAGGTGTCACTGTGGAGGGCCAGGGACAGCAGGAGGTGATGGCGCCCCCTCCCTCTCCCAGCAGCAGGAAGGCCCACACAGAGGAAGAGCCCCTCTGCTCCAGGAGGCAAAGCGCACGCACAAAGTTCCCAGGCTGGCTCCAACTCTGAAGATGCGCGACAAGAGACTGAGTGGATCCGCGCATCTTCTCACACAAGTGGAGTAGCTTCCCTGTTTCTGAGAAGGCGAATGTGAGGGTCAGAGAGATCAGGACACTGCCAAAGCCCCGCAGCTAGTTCAGAGGACGCACCTTCCACGCAGTTTTCTCGGCTGCAAAGCACGCACTCTCCCTGCCGCAGGGACTCTGCTGGGACGCTGCAGCCCATCCGGAGCACAAAACCCTCAAAGTCAGAGTGTGTCTATTGGGGTCAGGGACCGATGGTGACTGAGATGACAACAGGATGGTTCCCACTAGGCACAGGTACGAGCGTGCACACACTCAGGGGGGCTTGTGTGGACAACGCACGTCACTGTGGCTGGGTCCCTGAATTCGTCTTCTGCATGACAGAATACAGGTGGCAGACTTGTTGGTGAGGGCTACAAGCGTCCTTTGAAGCAGGGCTCCAACAAGACATGTAAGTAGCACAAGTAAGTTGCTAGCTTAATGTGGAAGAAAATGAATAGAACAGAAGATGAAGCTAAAATGAGACTAAAGGAAGAAAGGAATGTGTCTTTGAGCACAGGCCTGTGTCCCCACAGCTGTTTCCGGAATGCCTGTCAACAGTTGGTGACTGTGACGTCAAGGCCTTGATGGGCACAGTGAGCGTGAGTCTTCTCCAGTCTTCTATGAGGACCAGGACAGGAGCAGAGCAGATAGCTGGAACAGAGTGGCTCTTCCCTGGGTTGAGCATACACAGATTTGGTTGTCCTTTGGAGGATCTGGCAACATTAAAAGTGCTTGAAATTCAACATAAACACCAGAGTTAGCACTCACCTTTTGATGAGAACACAAAAAATCCAACAAGGTAGAATTTGTGCAGCGGCTGGACATTCCGCTCACACCACTAGGACCTCTTAGGGTTGGGGACGAGGCTGCCAGGCTCGCCAAGGGTCCATCTGCTCTGCCCCACTCCTGGAAGCAGCAGCACTCCCAGAGGGCAGCAAGGCCCTGGCCTCCTAACTGTCTGCTGCTCCTCCCCAAGCTGACACAGTGGCTTGGTGACAAGGACTTCCCTTCCAGCCCTGTCCAAGCTTCAGGATGGATGTCCCTAATTTCAAAGGTGCACACTCCAATAGTTTATATGTTGCTCCAAGAAGAAAATGAAATCGTGCTGTATTTCACCAGCACATGGTCCTCTGCAGGGGGAAGATTTGTAACGTCCATGGTAAACCCTAGAGGGAACTCAAGCACGAGGAGGAATTCAGGTACAGGCAACACGGGTATTCATCATTTCACTGGCTCTTCACACTGATTGTGACAGGAGGAGAATATATCATTGGGCACACTCTTATGAACACACCAGAGGAAGCACAGGAAGTTACACCAAAAGTGACTGTGCGTGCATTTTTATAGTACTTACAGGTTCATGACACACCTGCTAGCTAAGCTGACTCTCACAAACTACTGAGAGTGGACAAAGAGGGCTGAAACCAGGCGTGAGGTCATTAAGACATTGTTTTTCTTTTCTTTTCTTTTCCCATTCAAAGTGAAGACTTTTACACTCTAAAATGAGGGTCAACTTAGAAACATGTCAGACAAGTGGCACCCATTTGAAATCACCAGCTAGTGGACAGGCAGGGCCAAGATACGGCCCTCACCTTCTTTTAGCAAAACCAGAGCTTTTCCCCGATTCCCAGGACTAGGTCTATGCTCTCATGAGCAGAAGCTGGTTTATGTAAGACTTCCCGTGTAGTGTTCTTAGCCATAAATGCATTTTTACAAATTAATCAATAGTCCTGGTGTGGCAGCTCACATCTGTAATCCCAGCAACTGAGGAGGCTCAGGCAGGAGAATTGCAAGTTCAAAGCCATCCTCAGCAAGTTGGCAAGGCCCTCTCTCAAAATATAATAAAAACATCTACATATAGCTCAGTGGTAGGACACCACTGGGTTCAGTCCCCGGGCTTGGGGGAGCGGGGCAATCAGTTAATATAATGAATTAAGCAATAATGGGATGTAAATGCCTCGAACAGCTAAAAGTAGTTTTAAAACGAGAAATAGATGAACTCAATTCTAACTTATTGATTTTACTCTCAGAATTATTTCCCCCATCTTTCTACACAGTGTGTCTCAGTCTCTTCAATTCTCAAGATGACAGTTTGTACCCAGGAATTACATTTGCCATACTCTGTATTGGTGCTGCTCCCAGTGATTTTTGCCTAATTAAAACTCACTGCCACTACATTTCGAACAGAAGCTGCAGTTCACCTATTTCTCAGCACAGCCACGCTCGCCTGCCTGTTTCCCATGCACTGGCCCGTGATTGATCACTGCCACAGAGTGGCTGCACTGTGCATTCTGCAGCACACAAGCATCAATCTTTGCTCCCTCTTCAACACTACGATTCATTAAAACACAGGCTTTGAATTTGGGGCACATAGAAGATGTAACCACACGGGAATACTGAGCTGTTTCAACAAAACATAATTAATAAAACATAAAATGTATTTTATGAAGTTATGGTTTTAATTTGCTACCTCAAGAAATACGCTCTGGCAATTCTGTACAAGGTAGCTTCCCAGGAGAATTTAACTCCCCTCTACCCTCCCTCCCCTGGGTCCTGAAAAGATCATGATTAATGCACACTACGCTTCTCCTAACTGGAAAAGGGTCTAGCAAATTTCCAAAACTGAACTTGAGCCACTGAAGAATACGAGAGTCCTGCATGTGGAGCAAACTCTGAAATTCCCATCCCCCCCACCACATCCTCCTGGCTTCCTTTTTTTTTTTCCTTGAAGTTATCACACAGCAGGGGACAGAGTGTCAACAGCGTCCAGCCAGAGGCAAAACAGAAGAGCAGGGCCACATGTGCCCCTGGTGTCCCTGCAAACGCATGACCTACATTTGGTGCAAGTGGTTCACATGAGAAAAAATGAATCTGTTCAGCGTGAGCTTAACCTGTATGTCCAGAGGCAAGAAGAGAGCAAGACAAAGTAAACACGGGTCCGTAAGTGTCACAGACACCTATCACTCTAGATTCAGGAGACGCCAGCAGAGCTCTGTGCTCATGGAAGTGTGCACGTGGTCTTTCAAGTCCTCCTTCCCCATACACAAATGTACTAGGGGAGGTTAGTCGCATGAAAGCAGCATTAACGGGTTGCATATTAATTTTTATGCTTCACTATATAAAGCCCTTGCATACGTTACGACTGCTTTGCAAGCTGAGTGAATAACTAATGCTACGTTACGTATGGGTACATACTAAGCAGACATGCCTACACTGTCTTAGTTCGGGATATGATGAACGCAGCCTAGCAGAAGCCAGATGGTGCAGAACCAGAACCATCAATCAAAATGAAAAGACCACTGCGAGCTACCCACAAGGAGGTTCTCACAAATGCAGATTCTGCTCACAAAGCCTAACTGCTAATAGGCAGGAAACGCCAAGAACACTGCTGCACTGACCCCCTGGGATAAAAAGTCACAGCTTGGGCTTGGCTAGGCCAAAAATCTGGTGTAGGAATATCTGTCCCAGAGTCCTGGGATCCAGAGATAGGGAAGCCTGTACAAACCAACAGCCAACAGTCTGTTGAAAAAGAAGAAGCTTTTAAATTATTTTAATAATGTTTGCACCGATGACAGTATCTGTCAAATAGTCCCCGTTTCCATTTGATTTAGGATGGGACAGTGCCACATAGCAAGAAAGCAGCTGCCACTGTCTGCCTGACACATGATTTGGCATCTTGCTCCTTCTGCACAGCCTTTATTATAAACAACCCCAAATGCTTCTGTGCTACTCCGCAGTCTCTCTCCAAAGGTCCATGGGAAACGAGTTTCTATGTTATGTTTAATACTAATGACTATTTCTGGGGCAGTTGTAGGGAGAAAGGCAGCTGAAAGATGTTTCCTGTTCCTTTAATAGCTTTACATAAAAATAACTATAGAAACACAAGGTGCTTTGTCTTTGTAAATGGCTCATGTGTGCTTAGAAAAATGTGAAATAATCCCCAGGCGCTCTGGGGCCTCACAAAAAAATTAAGACACACACAGAGGTTCCCCCTTCTGATAGTCACTGAAATACCATCTTGGAGTTCCAGTGTTGGAAGTCTGAAGGGGTGGACAGATAGGCAAGCAAGGAGAAAATTCCAGGAAATACAACTTCTTCCAGAAGGGCTCTACGGCAGCAAGATGAGAGCGTTCAATGCACATTAGAATTCACACGTGTGAAGGGCGAGGACAGGGAGCACTGAAGGCCCAGCAGCTTTAAGACAAAGCCCACAGCACGACCCCATCGCTTGGTGTGCAAGATGGCTTCAAAAGAGCACTGTCTCTTTTACTCAAGTATCTATAACCAAAAAAGGACCACCCATAAACAAGATCTTAAGTAAAATGAATGCACTTAAGAGATGTGCACCTTCTTTGTGTTTTCTTCTATCTTCTTTATTATGCAGCTCTAAACTAGGACTGACTTCCTAACATACACAAATTGTGTTGCCATCTCTTCCTGGGATAGCACGACGATTTCGCACACTATCAGTTTTGCATAAATAATGTTTATCAGTTGAGTCTCTTCCACAACATACGTCAGCTGTGATTTACTTACATAATTAATTTCTTTGATGGCAAATATTTGTATTTTCCCTCCAATAATAATGCAGTGAGCCTTTTGTGAAACGAGGTATTTCTGGCTTTAAGATAATTTCCTTAGAATGGGTTTTCAGAAGCTGAGCTACTGAGCTACTAATAGGAACTTTAAGACCCTTTCTAAAATTATCTGCTCATCAAACACACTGAAATCTCAACTCAAACATCTTTGGTAATTTTATAGGTGAAAATAATATTGTATTGTAATTTAAATTTGTATAGCTTTACTTATTTGTGGCAAAAAAAACTACTTTTCCTTTTTAAAGTCTTATTGATGGCTTAGAAAAATAACATTTTTATCTATTAATTAAAAGAATCACAAAGTTTCCCAGTTTGGAATATTGAATTTGTCTCATTACTTGAAAGTAGAACACTGTATTCCTTTAAAATAAAGACTTTCCTATAGTTCAGACAGGCCTCCCTGAAGCTACTGCAAATTGGTGAAAATCTAACCTAACTAAATGCCCTGACCTGACCAGCATTTCTGAGCAGCCACCTAGTTTTTGCTCCTCCCCCAGCATCAGGGATGTTAAATGACAGCTGTCTGTCTCTGTGATCCCTCCCACAGAAGGAACCTGTCTTATTGCTGCCAGAGTTTGGACTTGGACAGCTGGGGTCATCCTAGTCTTGCCTCAGCTCTGGGGCTCTTGCAACACATGAGGGCTGCAGAAGAGAGCCTTATGACCTGACATCCAGAATCACGGCTGTGATCAAATGTGGAAACAAAGCTGACACAGACACTGTGCACCTTTTTCGGAATCAGCCGGAACTGAGGTACACTCTCACAAGGAAGAACCCATCACGAAAAACTGAGATTTCCAGAATTCAGGGGTGTTCCCAGTTAAACTGGAAGACACAGGTGTCACGACCACGCACTTGCATATCAGAACCGGCCTTATTTGAACACCGACATCCAAAATGCTCTGACCTAGTCACACCCTTTCAACGACAGCAACATCCACAACTTTCATTCCTCGCCACAGATGGTACTAAGAGGTGGCAGAAAAGGACAGAACCCCGCGTAAGACTGGCATTAGGGCTGAACACACGCTTGCTGCTGTGTCCTGCACTGTGGAGCAGTCTCAGATCTATGGGGCTTACAGTCCTGCGTGGCAGCTGGTACCGGGGAATTAGGCTCGAGGGCAAGATGACAAAGGATCCCAGCTTCCTGCTCAGGGACAGGTGCATCTGCTCTGGCCCCTCACCTTCCCAGCCTGAGCCACTCTCTCCCACCCGCCTGGCCACTTCTGTGGCTCTGTGCCAGCAGAAAAGCAGAAGGTCCAATCCCAGAGGCCACCTCCTACGGAGATGCACCCCAGCCCAGGGACCAAGCAGCAGGTGTGGCCAAAGCAAGCAACCCCAGACCCAGGTTCAGTTAGGCAAAGTGACCTCAGGGCCAAAGCGTCAGGTCCTTAGGTCGGGCTGTGTGTGGTGGCGCATGCCTGTCACCCCAGCGGCTCAGGAGGCAGAGGCAGGAGGATGGAAAGTCCAAAGCCAGCCTCTGCAACTTAGCAAGGCAGATCCTGTCTCAATAAGTAAATAAATAAATTAATTAAAAAATAGAATGAAAAAATAAAAAAGTGTTAGGTTGAGTTTGCTAAGAGGTAGAATATATTGGAGTTTTGAATCACAGAATATTTGGAAATAAAAGGTGCTCCTGTGCTGTACAATGCAAATACTGGAAGCCAACAAAAAACAGAAAAAAAAAGGAAGAAAAAAAATAAACCAAACAAACAAAACCACAACCAGCACAAATGCCCTGTAGCGAGGAGACCCTGGGAGCAGGAGCCACGGCTACTGCTGGCTTCACTGCTGGTGAAGGCCTTGGCTTCCGGGCACACTGGGGAGGAGGAAGAGGAGGGCAGCACCACACTGGCCTGTGCAGATTCTGCTCAGGGCCACCATTTACCCATCTACGCATCACCCTGTTACTTTTATCACCTAAGGGACAAAGTAAAAAGCAGTCTACATCAGCGTACAAAGCACACGGCATACTACAGGTTATCGTATTCTGGGCTGTATCTAATGTGGCTAGTTGCATGTCAGAACAGGCCTGACTTGAACAGAGATAGCCAAATGCTCCGACCCAGTGACTCTACTTTTCCCTATTTTTAAAAATTTATTATTATAGATTCCTTTTTAGGTATACACAACATAAGATTCTACAACGACGTTATTATGAAAGCGTGGAGTTTAACTTGTTCTTCTCCCTGTTTATTTTGGCGGGAGGCAGGTGGTAAACTAGGGCCGGAATGTAGAGTCTCCTATGAGAGAACACCTTTGTATCAGTGGATAACTGGCCTGTGTCCCATGATGGCCACCTGCTAACGGGTCCACACTGGGAAGCAGAGTTCCCAGGTGCCCCGGGACAGGAAGCACTCTGAGTCCCTCTGCACTCACAGTGGCTTCCTGATCCCTCTCTGAGTCCCCTCTGCACTCACAGTGGCTTCCTGATCCCTCTCTGAGTTCCCTCTGCACTCACAGTGGCTTCCTGATCCCTCTCTGAGTCCCCTCTGCACTCACAGTGGCTTCCTGATCCCTCTCTGAGTCCCCTCTGCACTCACAGTGGCTTCCTGATCCCTCTCTGAGTCCCCTCTGCACTCACAGTGGCTTCCTGATCCCTCTCTGAGTCCCCTCTGCACTCACAGTGGCTTCCTGATCCCTCTCTGAGTTCCCTCTGCACTCACAGTGGCTTTCTGATCCCTGAGTCCCTCTGCACTCACAGTGGCTTCCTGATCCCTGAGTCCCTCTGCACTCACAGTGGCCTAGCTTTCTTATTCCTCCAACCTGAGGTTTTTCACTCTGCTAACATCTTGGAGAGTCTCAGTGCTCTTCTAAAATGATTTGTCTTCAAAAACAACAGAGCGTTTTTCTTGGCTCACAGAGCAAATCAGAGTAATACCTCCATTTTTCTCCTTTAGGTTTCCAGCTGGTTAGAGTTTTTGCCTAGTTGAAGGACCCTGGTATATTTCAGTATTCATTCAAACACATGCTATCTTTAATAATCAAGAAATTATCTGTTAGCATTCTTCTATAGATACTTAATTAGAACAATATTTGATAGAATTATAATAATACTGTAATAATTGAAATTTATTAAGGCATTACAGCATTCAGAGTGCTGTGCAAATCTTTTCAACATACATTCTCTTGTTTTTAATCCTTATAATAAGCTCATGGGATAGACACAACTTTTTTATGTCCACTTTAGAAATGAGAAAGTTGAACCTCAGAGAAGGCAAATTATCTATAAAACGCCTAGAAAACAGTGGATCCAAATCCCGCGTCTCCACTGAAAACCGTCCACAAGAGCTTCAGAGTTTGTTGGGTCTTGCCATGCAGGGTGTACATCTGTAATCCTGGTGGCTTGGGAGGATGATTGCGGGTTCAACCCTGCCTCAGTGACTTAGTGAGGCCCTGTCTTAAAAATAAATAAAGGCTGGGAGTGCCGTGCAGCGGTAAAGTACCCCGGGTTCAATCCCCAGATTAAAAAAAAGAAAAAGAAAGAAGGAAAAACTCATTGGGTCTTACAAATTCTACAGTACAATGGTCCATGATACTGCTCAATACCCATTCATGGAAAGATTGCCTGAGGAACAGGCCCTTACCAGTCTGAATTGCCCACTTTCCTTGCTACAGAACGACAGCAGTGCGCTTAGCTGCACATCTTATGTATTTTTTTATTATTTTGTATTGGGATTGAACCCAGGGGTACTCTGCTACTATGCCACATCTCTACCACCCCCTTTATTTTTAAAGAGAGAGGGACAGTGAGAGAGAGAGGGAAGGAGGGAGGGAGGGAGGGAGGACGAGAATGACAATGAATGAGAATCAATTTTATTTAGTTTTTAACATAGCTTTTGTTGCTCCGAGACTTCATTTTGTATGTAGTGCTGGGGTTTGAACTCACATACTTGCACATGCCAGGTAAGTACTATAACTGCTGAGCCATTGCTCCAGCCCTCTAGCCCTTTTAATTTGAAAATTTTGAGTTCCCCAGATTGGACAATCTTGGCTCCTCTTGTCTTAGTTTCCCCAGTAGTTGGGGTTCAGGCTGTGTTTTTTCTTTTTGCCTTTGCTTTCCCAAAGCCCAGGTTTCCATGTTCAACTGTAGCAAGGACTTGGATTTTGTGAGTTTTGCTCAGTACATACTTTTTATACAAGCAACTACATATTGTGTGTGCGTAGGCAAGCATTGGGGATTGGACCCAGGGGCGCTGAACCATGGAGATACATCCCCAGCCTTTTTTATATTTTATCTTAACTCAGGGTCTAAGTTGCCTACCTCAGCCTCCTGAGTTGTTGGGATTACAGGCGTGTGCCACTGCACCTGGCACCTCTATCCTTCTTTATTTTATTTTGAGACAGGGTCTCCCTGAGTTGCCCAGGCTGGTAGCGATCCTCGTGCCTCAGCATTCCAAATTATATAAGCTATTCTGAAGTTCTATGGATGAAATACAATGAAGCAGTTTTTAAGTACCACACGCAGTGTGAAATGGAATTATGCTTCCTGTGGCCAGCTGGTCAACCGGAAGAGATGGTAAAACGAAGAGCCCTGCACAGCTCCGCATGGGCAGAAGGCTCTCTCACACACAACCTCATCTGATACTCGCTGCCTGAGATGCATCAGAGGTGCCTTTAGCAGGGAGCAGCCAGTGATCAGAGCAAGCAGGACCTATTCCAGGTCACCCAGGGAGTGAAGTGGCAAAGCCCAGAAGTCACAATGTCATACCATTCTTCCTGTATTCAGGGGAGTAAGCTATAAAACTAGTAGGAAAGCAAATCCAATGACGAGAGATTTCTCACTTTGTTTATGGAATTAGAACATATTCCATTTATGTTTATCCACCTCACTAGAAGAACTTTAAAATAGTTCCCTAGAACTAAGCAATTCTACTACAGCTACATGTATGACATTTCAACTTAAGTAAACACTGCTTGATGTTGGTGACAGCCTTACAGATATGCAATGTGATGACAGTCTGAGGGGACACTGTGCCACTTGTTCCTGGGCTGAAACCCTTATTAGGTGTTAATCGACACATGAACTCACTGGTCCAATTCAGGGAAGTGCTCGTGAGCGGTGGAGTGATGGGGCCTTGGTTGCTTTTCCAGGACACAGGCCTCTCTGGGTACTGTGAGGAATGAAGTGTGGAGCTCCAGGCTCCAACAGCCACTTTGCTACCTCCAAGCACATGAGCCTGAGAACAGCGGAAACAACCAAGACCACCCAGTGAGGACTCCTATGCCTGCTTGAGTCCTGAATCAAACCTCGCTCAAAGCAAAAACTACCTTGATAGTTCAATTAAAGAAGCTAATAAATGACAAAGATAAATCATCTCTGTTAAGAACATGAGCTGAGTTATTCAAAACAGAGTCCTAAGTGAGCAGATTAAGATCCTCAGGGAAAGGTTGCAATTCTCATATCAAGAACACTGTAAGAGCAAGAAATAAAACCGACACTCAACAAGTAGCGTGCCATTAAATGAAAAATCTTATGCACAGCTAAGAAAACGATCAAGACTGTGAAGAGAGCCTACAGCATGGGCGATATCTTGGCCACCCACCCCTCTGATAGGGGACTAATATCCAGAATATACAAAGAACTCCAAAAACTTAACGCCAAAAAAAGCAAATAACCCAATCAATAAATAAATGGGCAAAACAAATAATTTTTCAATAGAAGAAACACAAAAGGCCAATAAATATATGAAAAAAATGTTCAAAATCTCTAGCAATAAGGGAAATACAAATCAAAACTACATTAAGACTTCATCTCACTCCAGTGAAAGATCAAGAATACAAACAATAATAAATGCTAGAGAGGTTATGGGGAGAAAGGAACACTTGTACATTGTTGATGTGAATGCAGACTAGTAAAACCACTCTGGAAAGCAGCATGGAGTTTCCTCAAAAAATAAGGGATGGAACCACCATATGACAGAGCTATCCTGAGTATTCTCCCCAAAGATCTACAACTGGCATCCTACAGTGACACAGCCACATCAACGTACTATAAGTAGCACAATTCACGATAGCCAGATTATGGAATCAACTCAGATGCCCTCATTAGATGAACGGATTAAGAAACTGTGGTACACACTCAAGGGAGTCCTAATCAGCTATGAAGAAGAATGAAATTACGCCATTTGCCATTAGATAGATGGAAATGGAGACTATCCTGCTAAGCGAAATTAACCAAACCCACAAACTCAAAGGTTGAATGTTTTTTCTTACATGTGGAAGCTAGAGTAAAACAAAAGAAAAGGGGAGGGAAGGAATAGATTACATAAAGAATCATTCAAATACAAATCAATAGAGTAGCTAAAGAAGTCTAGTAAAGAGAAGGAGAAGCGGAGGAAGGTGAGGAGGGAAAGGAGAGGGATAAAAAAGTCTATTTTACACCTCTAAGGTACTAAATAATTCCCATACAATCAATAAAAATGGGAAAAGTTAAAAACAAAAAAACAGAGCTGGAGCAGTGGCTCTGCAGTTACAGTGCTCACCTGGCATGTGCAAGGACGTAGGTTCGAACCCCAGCACTACGTACGCTATAGAGTGCTGGAGCAATGAAAGCCACATGAAAAACTAAATAAAATTGATTCTCTCTCTCTCTCTCTCTCTCACTGTTCCTCTCTTAAAAAAAAATCAAAGGGAGATCAGTAGAAGGCACTAGAGGGTAGGAAGGGGTGGGGGGTAGTTCTGGGGAGGGATGTTGGCCAAATTATTTTCTTGTGTGCATGTATGAATATGTGACAACAAATCCCGTCATCACGTACAAGCATAATGCACCAATAAAAATGTAAAAAAAGCCACACAGTGGGTAACACTAGAAATTCAAAATGGAAGACTCAGGAGTGTTGCTTGGTATAAACAGAAAGCAACTCCTGCGGGGGCAGCAGGAAGCACAGGGTGGGGGGATAAGGGAAGGGACGAGGTTTAGAAGTGGTGCCAGGAGAAGGGGAAAAGGAGCTGGCTGCAGAGGTGGACAAGGACCAGTGTGCGAATTCAGCTGAGGGGGGAATGGGCGACTTTAAGATGAGACTCATCTGCGGGACCTCTTCATCTACAACACACAGAAGCCATGCAACTGACATGGTGTAGATTTGAAAGCACCCCAGGTGACTGCAGTGTGTCATCAAGTTCGAGAGTCCTGAAGCTAAGCCCTTGTCCTGGAACTGTGGAGTGGTGGCCTAGGGGACTAGAGCACAGGTGGCATTGTGGAGCCCACCATGGCAGCACAGGCCAGAGGTTCAGCAAGTCAGGGCCAAGGCAGCCATGTTCAGGCCTTCTCCACAGTATGTCACAAGCAGGAACCCTGAGCATCCACGATCCAATGACTTCAACTTCCTGCTTTCCCACAAGTGGGAAACAGAAGCAGGGCAGGGCTGGGTGGGACTGCAGGACTAACCAAGAGCATTGGTGCTTTTCCAAACCCCACTGAGCATGAATTTGGACCAGTGGCATTGACCCGAGTGCCTATAAACCCCTAGACTAGCATACTCAGATAGTAGCCTGCTATAGAGTCCCTCTCGCCCCTGGGAGAGTTCTATTTTTGTTCTTCACACTTGCATAAATCTGACTCCTTTCACTCTAGCCTGCCACTGTCCTATGTATTTTGTTCTTTGGGTGTAAGAGAAAAGAACCCGGAAAGAAGTTGATGTTGAGCTGCTGAGGTCTGTTGCAACACTGGAGGGCATAGCACCCATTTAGAGCTGCAACACACCACTCCTTAGTAGTGGGGAAGAATCAGGCATCTGCCAGGTGCAACCCTGGATCCTCAGAGATGATGCTAGTGTGTATCCCCTGTCACGATCAGCTGCTAACACTACAACAGGTATTCCCAGCTGCAGAGGCCTGCAGCTTGCACAGACCCCGCTCACCAACACAAGTGGAGAACCGAGTTTCATACCAAACTCTGGTTTCATAATCAGGAACACAAAAGACAGATTTTAAGTACAGAATGTGGAAATCCTGTGGAACCAGTGTTGTCTACAGGAGGCTTTTCATTTCTTACGTGTGCATGGAATACAAAAGATGCTTTGAACATCTGTCCCCTAGTACCTGTATGGGAGTGAGACCTTGGAAAATCAGGCTAATTCTCGAAGTGAGCTTTGTTGAACACCTACTACATGTCAGCCACTGAACTAGTCCTACAGGGCTACAAACCTTCCTCATACAAAGCCTTTCCTCACTGTCCTGCAGGAGGACAGACAGCAAGGAGGTAGGGAAGACAAAGATCGTGGGAGCATACGAAAGGGACCCCTGACTTCCAGGAAGGGCTGAGTCCAGAAGACAGGAACAAGAGTGAACAAAGGGCTGGGTTCTGAAGAAAGTAAACTAGGCTCCCAGAAACAGCTCCCAGAAACACAAGGCTGTCTGCGCAGAGGCGTGGGGAGGGGAGCGTGGGGAGGGCAGCGGGCAGCGGGAAAGGCTCACGAACAGGTAGCAATGGAGCACAGAGACGAGAGTAGGAAGGTTCCAGTACAAAGGCCTCTGTGGATCATGCAGCAGAGTGATCACGCACGTGCCCAAGGGCCAGGCGACTTTTCACACAGGAGATCAGCATGATGTGAACGGTACTGTCAAAGCAGCAGGAGGATGGAGTGGGTTTTGGGAGAGGTCGTTGGGAATGGAAACAGGAACAGCAGCTCCAGAGAGAAGAAATCCAGAATGCTGCCCTGGGTCTACACAATGGAGCCACTGCGAAGAGGGTGAGGCCAGCTCTGCTCCAGGAGTGACACGGGGAAACCTGATCCAACAAAGACTGCGGGTAGAGGGAGGAGGAGCCCAGGATGGCGCGGTCTGCGGCGTAGCTGCTGGGAAGCTGTGCAGACAGGAGTCCAGGTGGTCACAGGGTATGGGAGTGTGTGCTGGGGCAGAGTACAGATGACCTGACGTGTTCGAGAAGGTGGCAGAGGCTCCAGCCAACTGGAAAGGCCCTGCTCTGTTCAGCTGTTTGCGTCTGTGATGCACAGGAGCACATGGGCCACCCAGGAACACGGGTGAAGGGTGGCAGCGACACAGGAAACGGAACAGGAGAGAAGCCAGGTGGCAGGGTGGGGGATGGACTGCTGAAGGACACCAGCACACGACTGCTTCCATCCTGTACGTGGATGCTGTGAGATGTTTACCCTCGGTACCTGGACAGTGTTGGAATTCTTGAGGGCAGTAGGAAGTCCTGTCTGTTGCACGATCAAACTTCATTACTATGAATACTCAACTTGACATTTTTCATCCATTCATTAAAAACCAGCAGTCTTTATTTAAAAGCAGGTACACCTGCACGTTCCTAGTGCTGAATGTTTAAACCTATCAAGGACGAGAAGCAGGCCAGAAGCAGAGCGTTGCAGACCTCTGGGGACACTGACCTGGTGATAACACGGTGGCCATGCTCATCTGTAGTTGACTTGGACAGTATTTTAGTATGAAGTGTCAGGTTTGCCTTAATTTTTCAGAACAAACTTTCAGGTTTTGACCACGCTGTCTTCAAGCAAGAGAAGGAGCATGACTATAATTCAGGTGAACGCAGCAGCAACAGTCTATGCTAAAGATGGACCTGGGTAATGGGTGGGGGAAACCTTGGCCATGCCCAGGTGCCTGGAAAACTTGAGAACACCTCAGTCCTTCCAGGGATGCCTGCGAGCAGGATGGCTGAGTGGGAAGGGACAAGGCAGGTTTCCGCCACGATGATCCAGCACCCCACCTGATTCCAAATGCTCTCAAAGCAGTTCAGGGTTTTAAGGTCATTTACAAGGTGGGAAAAGAACAGCCAGAAAGTAAGGCTATTCGTGGAGATTTCAGTCACCCCGCTACTGTCACCAGCCCGAGTCCAGAGGTTAGCGACAGCATGCACATCTCTCAACCTTTACACATTTACACTTACGAGTGTTTATGGAAACACTTTCTCAAAATAATCACTACATCAGTGTTACTGCTCATTATCCTTTCCTTTTGGTACTGGGCACTGAACTCAGGGACACTTTATTGCTAAGCCACATCCCCAACCCTTTTCATTTCATTTTTATTCTTGGAACAGATTCTTGCTAAGCTGCCCAGGCTGGTGTGCACCACCAGGCCTGGCAGTTTTATCTTTTAAATTCTTAAAGATTAAAAATAGACCAATGCAATATGGAAATATTCAAATACCTATCTCCAAGTTAGATAAAGTAAACATATGGAGTCAGGCATTCTGGAGGGAGAAAGCACTGAGAATCAGAAGGAAGATTGGCAAAGGGTGGACTACGGAGCCCATGCCTCATAACCAATTCCAAAACATCCGAGCTCACCAGCTCAGATTCAGCGGAGAAAATGACGGCACTTCAAGGTAAAAGGCTGTATGTCTTCATTTCTGTAGTGGATACACTGACTAACAGTCTAAGACCATGGCTACTGTAAAACCAGAGTAAACAAAAATTCCAAAATATAGGATTCAGGGCTGGAGCAGTGGCTCGGCTGTTACAGCACTTGCCTGGCATGTGCAAGTACATGGGTTCAAACCCCAGAAACCACGTACACAACTACATGTCAGAGCAACGAAAGCCATGTGAAAAACTCAGTAAAAATCGATTCTCTTTCTCTCTCCCACCTTCCCTCTCTCTGTTCTTCTCTCTGAAATAAAAAAGGATGAAAAATATAGGATTCATAAAAATCCTGTAAAACTCCTATTAGGATCCCATGCAGATTATGGAAAACACATTGAGACTGATCTGGAAAGAATTATGTATCAATAATACTTTGAAGAACCCTTTCAGCTCAGGGTTTTTGGTTTTATAAGTCGAGAGTTCTTACTGTTTAAACTGAGCTTGGTAGGGATGAGTTATTTTAAACACAATCACGCAGTTTGTGATAAAGTCTGGAAGCCCTGGCACGGGGGGTGGGAGAAGGCAGGCAGAGACCACGGAACTACTGGACCTCAGACCCCTGCACTGCTCCTCAAGAAGAATCAAGATGTGTGCACACACTCGAATTTTACAGGAGGAGACGGGTCCGTTCTTTCAATCCAGCGTTCATACAGCACTTCCCATTAGCCAAGCACCTAGTGGTGGGAAACGATTCAGCTACACACTGTAGCAACCACAATTACATGAACGATAACCAGTGGTCACTGACTGAATGCACATCACATGGCACCAGGGCTAGAACTGGCATTCTAACAACTACAGCTTTACCACAAGCGTTATCGGTCACTCGTTGAGCAATTACTATGTGATGGGCACTGTTCTAGATGCTTCCACTCCATCGTCATGATGACCTATCAACAAGCAAATTGTACTAAATCTAAGGTGCACACTCTTTTCCCTTTACATTCTAATTTCTCTGAACTGGAGAAATTCTCACCATTGTAATGAGAAGTATCTTCTGTCTTCCTACTATTGTATAAATTAATGGTGAGTCTTATCATTGATAGTGTTTTAGAATCTGAAAAAGAGCACTATTTTCATTTTATATAGGAGGAGACTGAAGAAAAATACCTTCCCCACATCACAAATCTGATAGGAGAAGAGTCGTAAGTTTGAGACACTCATCAGGAAAATATAAATCAAAATGGCAGTAAGATGCTTTCTCCCCTCTAAGGAAAAAGGATTCTAAGAGTCAGCTGCCGTAGTATGCAGTCCTCATACAGTGCTGATGGGAATGCACACTGAGACAGCTTACAGACTGCAGACCTGACCACCTTCACCTGATCTGAAATGCACTCACCGCCCTTTCCCAAGGTCCCCAGCTTCATCCTGCAGTCAGTAGTCACACACACATGAAATGACAGTGAGATCACACTCTGCAGCGCTGTTTGTATGATTAAAACACTAGGAGTCACTAAGAGATCCATCAATGAGCTTAGTTAAATAAATTCAGTAAACATGTGGTATGGAATATATAGCTATATTTTTAAAAGAATCAGGCAGCTCTTTAACGTACTGACTGAAATTACCTTTAAGATAGAGTGTAAAGCCAACTTGTAGTATATTAATGTTTGGATTTTACAAAGGATGTATGTATACGTATAAAATAACTCTAAACTGGGTACAAGGGTACACATCCATAATCCCAGTGACTTGGGAGGCTAGGGCAGGAGGATTGCAAGTTCAAGGCCAGCTTCAACATCTTAGTGAGATCCTTTCACAAAATGAAAAATAAATAGGGCTGGAAGTGTAGCTCAGTGACAGCATTCCCCTGGGCTCAATCCCCAGTAGCACAAAACAAAACAAACAGAAAAAACACCCTGTAGAAGTGTATACACAAACCCTGAACAGTGGGAAACAGAAGCCTCTAGGGCAGGGCTTCCAGGGAGACTCTCTTTGAATATGGTATTAAGTGCATGTATTACCAATTTCATAATAAAAGCCCAAAAGCACAGCACATTCTCCTACAGCTGTGGGTCACTGTGGGGCATTCCCACACCCCACGCTGTTCCTGCAGAGGAGCACCAGGCTGGGAATTAAAAGACTGTGCTTCAGCCCCGTAATTGCTGAGGTGGTAGATAAGCGCCTGGTGTCCTTATGACACACAGATCCAAGGAAGAATGAAATGTGCATCATGTCAATAACTCCTTAAGCTCCAGCCCCTAAGTCCAGGTCCTCCCCACAGGCCATGGGGAGCAGTGACGTCAACAGATGCACACACAACAGAGCAGCACAGTCACAGCACAGGTTGCTGCCATCTCACCCTCTGCCGCCTCGGACTGCAAGCACTTGATCCTAGCTGTTGCACCCGTCTCGCTGCAAAGAAACTCAACTTGGAAGGGTGAGGCAAGGCTGCCATCACCCATAGGTCCCAGTGGAAGCAGGAGGACAGCCTGTGCCTACGAAGAGACGCCAGGAGGGCAGAATCCCATCGGTCCTGCAGGGTAAGGATGGGACAGGAGTGCCCCTCCCGCCCCTTCCCTGCAGCAGGCCTGGGAAGTCCACCACTGAGGGCTTTGCTGCTGAAGCTCAAAACTCACCAGGCAGGAGGGTGAACCTGCACTCAATTTCCATACTGCTATCCCCAGTGGACGGGGCACAAGACCAGAATGCACCACGCTGAACTTCCACGGATCACACACCCATGCAGGAAAGTCTAGGAAACCATGTGGGGCAATGCCGAAGTAGGAGGAATGTTAAGAAAACAAAGAATGGATGGGGAGACAGCTAGGAAGTCAGCCAGGGAAACAGGAGCAGTTACCAGGAAGAGAGGGAGGGGGAGACAGAGGAAAGTGTGTCAGGAAATTTAAATTAAATTATAAAACAAAGTCATCAGTGCCCTAGCATGGTGCCAGTACTGCACCTAAATAAATAAGCAAACAGGTTTAAAGTGATCCCACCTTAAATTGAATCAGGGATTTTGTTTCATGGTTATTACACTTTCTAACAATTAAAAATGGAGCAGTCTCCTTTTTTTATTGATGTGTCTGATATACAATGATCATTTTTACCAGTGTTGCTTTATGGTGCTGGGGACTGAACTCAGGGGCACTCCTCCATGGAGCTCCGTCCCCAGCCCTTTTGATTTTTCACATTGAGTCAGGGTCTCTGTAAATTGTAGAGGCTGGCCTCAAACCTGTGATCCCTCTGCCTCGCTTGGCTTAGAGCATGCACCATCACACCAGCTTATAATAATTAATCCAAAAGAACTCGAGTCTTTAAAAACTCCTTTTACCTTTAGGATGGCTTTGGAATTCTGAAAGGCACCTGAAGGCAGACCTTGGTGAGATGGGAAATACTAACCCTACCAGGAGAAGCTGGTTAATGTAGTTTATTCTTACATATACAAAGTCCTAAGTTCAAGAGAAGTGTTAAATGTATACATTTAAAAAGTGCCATAAATGCTAACTGTAATTACATCTTCTTAATCTTGCAAAAAATAAATAAGCAAACCCCAGAGAAAATGGATTATTGGCCTATGACAGTATTTTTGAGTAACTATTCTTTGTAGACAGTTCTGGAAGCTGTTTTCTGCAGCTCAGAATCTGAACAGAAGGTTTATGGTCATCTGGGAGCCCACACAGCCTAGGGCCTGGTGAATACAGTTCAGTGGCAGACCAAGGCCAGACCTGGGACAGCCAGTACTGGACCAAGCCAGGGACCCCACCACCTTAAACCCCAGCAGGGGAGCTAAAAGGAAGAAAGAAAAAAACTAATTAAAATTTAAATAGAGATTTCAGATAAACCATGAATAACTTTCCAGCATAAATATGTCCCTCACTTTGCACAAGACCTGCTTCTACGGAAAAACACTTGTTGCTTATTTGGAATTCACATTCGCCTTGGTGTCCTGTATTTTTACTTGTGGACTGGCAACACTGCACACCACTGACCTGACATGTCAAGTGGCGAGGGCTGGCAGCATCTGTTGTCCCAGCAGGGATGAGAAAAGCTGGTTGGTGGTGCTTGCTGCTGTGAGACAGGAAGATGGCTGGTGGGGCACAGGGTGTATCAAGCCCCTGGGGTTGTCAAGGAGGAAAGGAATGGTGACACTGCACATGGGTGGCAGAACTGTGACAGACAGCAGAGCACCAGGAGGCCCACAGCTCAGGGACGGATGGTGCACGCTCTGGCTCTCTGAATGAGCGCTAGTTCCATCCTTACGGAAGTGAACTTCATAGAGGCAATAAGAAACCAATGAAGGCAGAAAGGGAGATCCTTTAAGCTTCACAAATAGCTAGAAAACACAGTAGCCACTGACCTTTGTAAATCTTTGGATTTTTAAAATCAGTACCTTTTTAATGAATGTTAGCAAAGGATTTGATTGTGAACTTTGGTTTTCCTCTACTACTGATTCCTGGGAGTACCTGGTTGGGCAGAAGGGAGAGAACGTCCTATTAACTATGGCATTTTTTCTTTTTAAGAGAGAGGGGAACAGTGTGTGTGTGTGTGTGTGAGAGGAGGGGGGAGGGAGAGAGAGGGGGAGGGAGAGAGAATGAATATCAATTTTATTTAGTTTTTCATGTGGCTTTCGTTGCTCCAATATTTCATTGTGTACGTGATGCTGGGATTTGAACCTGCATCCTCACGCATGCCAGGTAAGTGCTATAACCACTGAGCCACCGCTCCAGCCCCAACTTGGCATTCTTAAGCCACAACCTGGGAAACATCCTACTTCTCCATGAAAGGAAGTCATAAAGTTTACTTATTTTCTTCCAGATGCTAAAAATCTCTTGCTTCCCAATTGCAAGTGAAGAGTGAACCCATACTTTTAAAAAATGCCGTGAGTGCTAGCTGTAACCATGGCTTCTTGATCTCGCACATAAACCCTAGAGAAAATACACGGCTGGCCCATGGAAATACTCCTAGTTCACTCTGCTCTGTGAATAGAATTCCGGAAATTGTTCTGTGCAGCAAAATCCGCACCGCAGGCTGGTGATCAACCCAGCTGGGGTCCTCGTCAGAGGAACAGGGCGGCATCCTATGGGCTCTCACCCGCCCTGCAGCCATCTCCCCGTCTCCAGGTGCCACTCCAGGTGACCTCGCCCAGCTCTCCGTGGTGCTCTCAGCTTTCAGGCTACACCTTGGCCTGCTCCTCTAAGTGTGGGCATCCTGGGTCTGGGCTCCAAGGAATGCTAATTCCTGCGCTGGGACCACTGTGCTGCCATCGAGCCCCATGGTGAGTTGGACAGGGTTCTTTTAGAAGTTGGGTGGCCAGCAGTGCCCAAGAGGTCTGCCCGTCTCTGCAACACCTCTGCCCAGCTGGAACCAGCCAGGGTCCTACCTACTCTGTCCTCGGTCTCTTCTTGCTTCTTCTTACACTCTATTCAGACCAGACTTGGCTTGGGACGAGAGATCAGAGCTCCTTCAACCCTGAGCTGAAGTCATGTCTCCTGTCCACCTTCTATCAGAGCATCTGGGGTTGGGATTTTCAGCAATTGCATGGAGTGAAGCAGTGGCCTGGGGGTGACAGGCATGGCTTGGAGCAAGCCGCCCTGCAACTCACCTGCTTATCGCTGCAAGCAGTTGCCTGACTTGTGTGTCTGTATCTGCTAATGTGTAACACAGGGAACAAGGAGAGCGACCACTTTAGAGCCACATAAAGAGTAAATGAGTTGTGTAGTGTGTGGAAAGCTTTCAGAACAGTGACAGTTATCAATCTACATAGATTTCATTCTCTTTGCCAGCTCTCAGGGAAACTGGCAGAACAGAATGCTGGCCTTTGTAGGTCCCTGGATATATCATTTTAGTAACATCAGAATTTTTGCCATTTGCACATACTTGGGTCCCATCCCTGTAGTTACACCAATATGGATAAAATAAAGTTTAATTTTTAGAACAAAATTGCATTAAAAGGAAAAGGGGAAATATAAAGGTACAGTATTAAAGTCAGGCTCAAGGAAACAGGATCTGCTATTCAGCTTGAACCACAGACTGATGGGGGTTCAAAGTGAGGAACATGTACATGGACTCCGGCGGAGACTGAGAACCAAGGAGCGGGTCAAGGCGAGGAACATGTAGGTGAGTGGACTCTGGCAGAAACTGAGAAGCACATGCGTGGACTCTGGCAGAGAATGAGGAGGAGCAAGGAGCGGGTCAAGACGCCCCGTGGAGGAGGACAGAGTGCGGCTGCTCTGCACCTTCAGGAACCACTGTGTGGTCACCTTGAGAATCCACCACAGGAGCACCTCAGCATTCCCTTCATCTCAAGGCTGGGCCATTCACTTGGCTCGCAAGTGGAGTTGAGGAAATGATTTCATATTTCCTGAAGAATTCACTTTCCTGGATACCAAGGCCACCACCCCAGCATGGTTTTCACAGGAGGACCTGTGTCAACCTGACGATAAGGACACTTGATCCACTAGATACTGGTTCACTTATTCCTGATATTTAGCAACATCCCTAAAATTACTTTTCAAACATTTTTTTTTTTAATCTTTGCCAAAGATGGGAAATAGTTAAGTGCACAAATGGCTCTGGGCATCTGTTGCGGAGAGCTGTTTTCAGCGTGGTGTCAACATGCCAGATCAATAACTTGCTTCTTTATCTGCATGTGCCATGAAAATCTGGCTGTCCTAGAGTGCCGATCCATTAAAAACTGAATCTGCTACTTCCAGGCAGCAGTAGCGCGGAGCTCCACGGACCAGCGGGCAGCAGTCCGAGCTCCCATCTCCCTCTAGAGCATATCAAAGCTGGGTTGCTGCAGGATGTTATTCAATGCCCAGGGGATGGGGAAGGCTCAGCAGTGCCGCAGCTGCCCCAGGAGCCAGTCTCCAAACTAAAGCACTGGGCAAAGAGCCCGTCGATACCCTGGATCAGCAACAGGTGTGATTAAAGAGAAAGATAAACCAGTAAGTGATTTCTGACACGAAAATGCCTCTCGCTTATGAAGTAAGATAGGAATATCTGAACTGGACGTCAGACTTACTCTACCCTTAGGGAAGGAAGGTGACAGTGTAACCCTAACATCTGACACCGGTTTTTGCTGTGTGTTCTGCCCACACAAGGCCACAGAAAACACGATCTTACATGTGTGTCACGTGGTATCTCCCTGTATACTAGCAGAAATGAATCCCAGATGTGCTTGGAGTAGCAGTTCTTAAGGTTGTCTAGGAAGTACGGATTGCTGAAACATGAATACTGTTTGTATATTTAATATTGCAATTAAAAATCAATCGTACTGATACATTCAAGTTATATCTAGAACAATGTTTCCTTATGATAAAAATATGATAATCCTTGAAGACTGAAGCACTCCTGCAATGTCCACCTCCACGTGAACGTGTGGGTGGTGCTGGCTCCACACCAGCACCTTTGTGCCAACACACGCTGGTGGCCTAACTGCCCGCACCTGTTATGACCTGCTCAGCATTTCTGTTCACCCTTCCACTATCCTGTGGCTTCATTTACCCACCTTAAGAACTCACTGTTCCTAAGGCCGCTTTTGCGATAATTAAAATCTGTTCCTAAAATGCCAATGTTTTCAAAAATAGGACATACACATCTCTACATCAGCTTCTCGATGAAAATTAGTCCCAATTATATTACCCTGTACTGCTGCCTTGTACTGGGCTCTCTGGGTTTAGGGTCTGAATCAAGTGCTTCTGGGAGTTGCACTTTGAGAGTTCCTTGGTTAATGATCTGCAGTTTTCACAGCCTGCCCTTGCTTTCATTTGGTGAGCCGTCACTTCTCTCCGAAACTCTGAATTCTCAAAGCAGTAACCACCCTCTCAGGAGCTGCTGTTAGGCTGACTGTGGTGTGGGCAACCAGGCATCTTCCTCTGTGAGACTGATTTTGTTTTTTGTTTTTAAAGAGAGAAAGACAGTGAGAGAGAGAAAGAGAGAATCAGTTTTATATAGTTTTTCATGTGGCTTTTGTTGCTCCAACACTTCGTTGTGTACACGGTGCTGGGGTTCGAACCTGAGTCCTTGCGCATGATAGGCAAGCACAGTAACTGCTGAGCCACCGCTCCAGCCCAAGACTGATTTTTTAAAAAAAGAATGGGCTGTTGGTGGATACAGGCTGAAGAAGCAATGAAGTGGGGGCGGGGAGAATGAAAAATAATGGTTTGGGCAGTCTGGCTGGCTTTCTCGCAAATTCTGAGCTGGGTTTTAACGGCCCAGACCGGCAAGGAGACGTCTGGCTGAGCACTCTCGAGAGAGCTGAGCAAGAGCACTCACACAGAGCTGTCTATGGGCACGTACGAATTCGTTTACAGCCCAGTTGACTTATGTCCAGGTCTGCAGAACGATCATTAAAATAACGGCAAATCACCAAACAAGCAAAACCCACTCTCCCCACACAGAGGTGACGAACCAGGTTCCCTCTTCAGCAAGCCCAGAGACTCACGTCTGTGCATGCAGAAATATGACCAGCCAGGAAAAGACAGGCCCTCTTCACAAAATAGACTGCAACAGCAACGGCCCACCGAAGGCTCACTTAACGGTGCAAGATGCTCGTCCACTCCGGCCAACTGTGCTAGGAATTTACTCAGCTTAGCAGATGTTGAAAACTGCTAGACTTAAACACAATATTCTTTCTCTTTCCAAGCATTTTCGTATTTCACAACTGTGCATGAGATTATAAACATCTGTTTCACTAGTAAATGTAGATTTCCTCCTGAACTCCCAATTCTGGAAAAAATAAAATAAAAAAAAACCTAACAAAATCCAACAAAAAATAAAGAAAAATTGGTATCTTTTATGTGTGTACTAAAATTTTCTTCCGGCCAAGGACACACATGTTAACTTGCATGGCTGTGTTAAAAGGGCGGTAATTATAGCCTCCTCTAACTCACTCCGGACTCATCTGAAGGAAAGATCCCACTGCAGGCTGACATTCCGGACCTGGAAGCCCTCTGGCCCTGCTACCTCTCCTGGCCGGCACTGTGGTAGGCTTTTAGAAGCCACAAGCCATGCTTGTTACTTGTTTATTGAAATAACAGGAAAAATGCCTAAAATCAGATCCTCTACTGTTTTGAATTACCTTCACTAATGTTCCCTTCTATCAGGACAGATAAATGGGATGTGGCTCTGCTCAGGCCTTTCGGTACAATCCTTTTTTTAACAAACTATTCGAATTCCTGAAAACAAGTTTAAAAACTAGACTTAAAACTAGTGACAAGAGTCCGAGAGGAAACTCTTCCAGTCCCAGGCAACGCTTCCTAGAGTGAGCAATGAAGGCTTCCTGAGTCTTATTTTTGGGTGCACATTTTGCTTTGAGCTTTATTTGCTTTTTGCAACAGCGTTTAAAAGAAAACCAACTGACCATTTACAACCTAAACAAAGGCTTTAGGGTATGATTAAGAAATGCACCTGGTCTCACTCAAACAACACATTTGTTTAACCTGGTGACTCTCCTGTGTCTGGGGTCAGGCAAGAGCAATGTGGGTTGGGGGCAGGATAGAGCAAATATAAGCAACTCAGAACAAAACGGTGGTACCGGCTACGGTTTGTAATTACAGCTGCTTTAACAGTTTCTAGTGCGCAAGGCTAGCATTTAAGTGACCCACTATAATTTGGGATGAAATCAGGCCAACTTTGGAGCAGAAGATGCATTTCTGAGTTTACTCAGCATAACAAACCCACTGAAACGCTGAGTGTTCTTTCTCTAGCAAGAATGTAGGTCAAGGGGAAATTAAATCTGAAGGGTTCAGACAGAGGAAGAGTATCAGAACATGCCCTCCCAGAACCAGCTGTGGTTTATTCTACTTTTGCATCTCTTTATTACGGAAAATTTTAATGCTATAGAAAAATATACAGAAGAATAAGCCCCCACAAGCCCATCACTCAGCTCTGATAATCATCAACACACGTCTGTCTTAGTCTACGGTGCCCTACCCACCCCCTTTAACTTTTGAAAGCAAATCCCAAACAGCTTATATTTCACTTTATAAAAGTGTTCATTTACAATGCATGTATATATTATTCTAAAGATCCCTCCAGTGACCTGAGTCTGAGATGTTTGAACCAACTTTAACCGCACCTTGTAAAACATTTTTACACTAAAACTCATCTGCCTAGAAGTAATTTGCTTGAACGTAATTGGGTAATTAAAATGACAAAGTAACTTGAAACACAACTGTTGTCATTTCATTTATGGGGAAAAACAGTGTCTTAAATTGAGAAAATAGTGCCTGTTACTTTATCCCTGTGGTTGTAGTTTTGCACACTGCAACCGACAAGAAGCAAGTCAAAAGTGACAAGGTCAGAGTTGCCTGAATGTTGCCTGGGAAAACGGGAGGAGGTCAAGAAGGGCCAGGGGCTGCCCAGACACCAGCAGAGCAAACCTGCCGCTCCAGAAATCACTCATCCAGCTGCTCGCTACACACGATCATTTACTACCCAGGTTACAGCAAAGACCAGAAGGAACTCCATCCGTGCTCACATTCAGCTCCTTGCTGCCTGATGGCTCATTTGGCTAATTTGTAGGGGAATGAAGTCTTCACAAGAGAAGTCAAGATAATCCGAGGTGACTTTGACGCAGAGCCACAAAGGACATCAAGAGGGAGGTGGGGTGGGGAGCTGTGAACAGCCAGGCTCCATCAAGAGTTCTGACAGGTGACACAAGTCCCCTTAACTGTGAGTAAGGAATGTCAGAAGTGGGTACCGTTTAGAGAAGGCAGGCAAAACCTTGGATCTGTCACAGCTTCTTTATGTACTGCTGTGGCCAAATGCTAACTTCAGCCCCTTGCAGTTGATTAAAAATGGCTTCACCAAAAAGCAACACTCCTATCAGAAATCCTGCCAATCCTGTCCCTTTTGGGGTCATGTTACTTATCAGCCTGCACCTTCCCTTTCCACTGGACCCACCAATGACTCTCTAATTGTCATCAGAGTCCTGTGTCCTGCAAAGTGACTGATTTAGCCTGAAAAAATGTGAAGCTGAAATGATAAGTTTTTGGTACTGGCTACTGCTAGGGTCAGGTGCGGCATAAATGTCTTTTACAAATTTCTGGTGCTGACGTCAACAGGTCACTTTAGAAACACCAGAAACTATTCAGATGCTCCTGATTTCCACGAACAACTGGCACGAGCTTTTCCTGCAGAATGCAGACCTCTCTACACTCGGCGGAGGAAAGCAGCTCTCACACGTTACTTTGGCTAGTTAAAAAATCCCCACCACAAGTCTGCTTGTAAATTCATGGAAAAAGACTTCAGTTTATATTAGCATTTCAACTGTGCAAATTTTTTGTTTGCTTCTGAAATCACCTCGAATTAATAGATTTATTGGGACCTAACTTAGCTCAGAAGTTTCACAAAAGTCTCATCAATCTTGTAATATATTCCCATGAAGATGTGGGGTGTTAATTATTTTCTTAAAAATGAACTGAAGTGCGTGATTTTTTTTTTAAGGACTCCTTATCTTTTAGAAACACACAGTAAAATGCGTGGAAACCTGGGAACTCTTCAAAGGTGGGCAGTGGAGAGCGAGGGGTATAAAACGAAGCTAGAATGACCAGGAGTCTTCATAAAGCGGGGCAATGGTGTATGGAGGCCAATACCTTCTTGGTGTTACTATGTCCAGCAAAGCTTTCTTTTAAAAATCTATTCATTTATTCTTTCGGTACTGGGGATTGAAACTTGGGGTGCTTAAACACTGAGCCACATCCCCAGCCCAGAGTCTCGCTGAGGCTGGCTTTGAACTTGCCAACCTCCTGTCTCAGCCTCCCCTCACTGGGCTTACAGGTGTGAACCACCACACCCAGCCAAGCAAAACTCGTGACAGTGAACATTTCAGAGATAGTGCTGCACACTTTCTGTAAGGATTATCATTTAGCAAAATAACGAGAGCAATGGAGAACCGAGGTTCCACAGTCAATGATCCCACTACTTTTACAATTTAAAACCCAAGTTTGCTCGCTAACCAAATACAACCACAGCAACAACCAAACAGGAAAAGACCATCAACAAACAAAAGCCCCCCAAATCTGTTTTTTCAGTTTTTGAAACGTCAGTGACATGTTAATAAAACTTTGTTGGTTTTTGGTGCTGTTGGGATACAACACAAGGTCTCATACATGCTAGGCAAGTCCTGCCACTGAGTGACAGTCCCAGCCTCCTATAACTAGATTTTAATGTAAATGAAATATAATTATTTCAGTTCAGAAATACAAACTTTCTGTTCTCTTCATAAGTGTTGATAATTAAAACTGAAATGTAAATGTAACTGGTAAATGTACTCAAAATCACAAATACTGGTAAAAACTGTGCTACACATCAGAAAGACCTAAATCCGAAGGTATCATTATTAAGGACCAGCCCTGGTGTTTTCATATTAAGACGCTAATCATCACCACTCTACCTCCCGATGTGTGACAGTGTGCGTCTCTTACCTTGTGACTGTCTCTTACCTTGTGACTGTACGGACTGTAAGAGTGAAACACCCGAGAAAGATCTTTGGTCCGGTGCTTCTTCTGCAGAAGAAAAAGACAAGCATTGGAGTTGACGGCTGGCACAAGCTGCGTAAGGCACACAGGCCTGTGCCCATCTGCACAGAGATCATTTATTTATAGAGATTCTTCCTTTGTGCACGCTCGGTGGACACGTGGCAAAGAGCAGAAACCCAGGCCTGGTGCTCATGCAGGTTCTGGCCACAGAGCAGCTATGTACCCTCTTACTAGGCTTCAAACTTAAAGCTAGTTATCATCAAACAGCATCTCAAAGCGCATGACTCAGAGACTGAAACGGAGAAAGTAGTGAAGAACAAGAGAAGTTGCTATGCGTGTTGGTCACTTTCAATGTCACTGTGCTCTATGTGCTGCTCCTCGGAACCAGGGGCTGACGTGCCCCGTCTAAAGGCTGTGGCCCTCAGGTTTCCTGGGGCCCACCTGCCTGAGCCTGCATTGTGAGGGCACGGGGCATCTTACACACAGTAGGTGCTCGTCAGCGTTGGCCAAGTATTAATGGATAGACAAGCACACCTGAGTGAGGCACAGACGTGTCTTGGTGGCACCTCACCCTCATGGTAGTTAGGGAGGAGACTGGCACTTTCCAAGCTGAACCCAGGGCTGCTCTCCAGTGTCTGCCACCAAGTGTGGGCTTCTCTCATTACAGCCAATAACCGCCCGCTTCCTCTCCCTGTGCAACCTGCGCACCCCACAACCGCTGAGAACCTGTGAGCGACTGTGCCGGCCAAATCCAGGCACACGCACGTGTGCACATTTTTAGAACAGATGCTAAATATTTTGTCAGCTTCTGATAATAAAACTGCTTTTATTTCTTTTACACCATGGAATTAGCCCAGTGCCACTCTTAAGGCTCCGTCACGCAAATGGTCTGTCTGCCCTGCACACCGCTTGTCCCACTTCTGCTTCTACTCTGGTGGAGTTATTCCAACTTCCAGCTGCTGGGGCTGCTTCTGTCTCCACCGGGGAATGACTCCTGGCCTCAGGGAGCATTCCCTACCTACTTCAGTAGCGTCCCCCATCCCAGAGGTGGCGGCAGATGTCCTGCGGGGTGCTGTGCTGAAGGGTGCATCTGATGCTAACACCCCTGCACGCACTGGGACTCTCCCAGATGCCAGGACTGCCGTAGCAGTCACAGTAGCACTGGCATCCTTCGAACCACATCGCTTGCTGAGCATTTGACGCCCAGCGACAATCCTCCTGATCACCCAGCTGGGAAGGAACTGAACTCTCCTTCTCCCAGCAGAGCGTTGCAGAGTGGAGCTGTCTTCAAGATGACTGGAACAGCTCTCTTGGTGGACAGAGCGCCATCTCCGGAGCCCTGGAATCTGTGTGAACGTGTCACCTGGCCATCCAAGTTTCGCTAGCTTGCAATTCCTCCTTCCTTTCCTTTCCACACTTAGTTGGTGTGACCATTCTTCGCTTATACATCTCTCAGAAGAAAAGTGATGAATACTAACATTTGATTTGATATAGTTTTGATACAGCACATTGGGGAACATAGTTTTTTTTTTCAGAAAGGAAATTGTGCCAGAGAAGCTGAAATAGGCAGCATATCAATATTTAATTTAGGAAGTGTCCCAAGGATGGATGGGTCACAGAAATGGTTGAGCTGGTGGCTTGGGCCAGCGGATGAAGGAATGTTCGGAAGCTGCTTCTTGTGACCTCCGTGGGTTTGATGTCTCCTTCTTCACAGATAAGACCTACATATGCCTTTGATTTTTTTTGGGGGGGTGGGTGCTGGACTGAACCCGGGGCTTCCGTGTGTTAAGCACATGCTCCACCACTGAGCTACACCCCAGCCCTATGCATCTTTTATCATGAGCTCCTTCAAATAATTTTGGGCGGGAAGTAGGCTGAGTATACAACACCATTTGGATTAGCTCAAAGGCAGCCAGCTAGGAAACGATGCCCTCATTTTCCAACGCTACTTCATCACGTAGCACGCAGGAAGTGCTGGCTGGGAATGAAGCCACAACATTCAGGAAGACGCTCTGAAGTCATGAGTACCTAACTATCCAGCGAACCCCCTGGTCCTTCCAGTGGCTCAGCGATGACAGCTCAAGAGCCAAGCCTGCACGCTGTCCTGACAGAGGTGGCACAGCGACAAACAGCCTCCTTGTTTTCAGGATTTTGCCTTCGCAGCCTTCTATGCATAGGCAGAGTACAGCAAGCTGGATTCTACAGCATGCAGAGCCCTCAGGATTCACCCAGTAAGTGCTGATCACTGGACCCAGAAGAGAGCCTTCCCTGAGTGCTACTCTGGAGCCATCCAGAAGGTTCCGGGTAACGACAACATGGCCACTGTCACCAGCGTGCCGCTTTTCCTACAGCAGTGGCAAGAGTACTACTCTGCAGAACTTGTGGAACTTTGCTATCGGCAACTTTAACTGAACGCAAGAGCTGAGCCAAACATGAATAATTCGGAATTTTCCTATGGCATCACCGTGCACGTCTGAGTTACCTCCCGCCTTTCAGCTGGTTCAAACACATCACAGTCATGCAACCACCTGTTCACAATTCTCCAAGCCTCAAACAGGTGAACAAGTTGTGGATGAACCTGTACCAAGGTGGTCAAAAGGCAGCGAGGGCAGCGCACATTCCTCCCAGAATTGTCACAGGTCCCTCAAGTCACCTTCATCGCCGGTGCCAACCAAGGCACAGGCTGCAGGTGAGAGGATATTTAAAGGTACATCCTGAGTGCTGTGGTCCCCGTGGGCGGCAGCTGGGTTTAAAGAGGCAGTGCGCAAGTTTGGTAAACTTGAGCATCCTGGGAGGCTGGACCTCCCGTCAAGTACGGGCACTCTATCAATGGCTTTTCTTCCACTCTGAGGACAGGAGACACTGACGGCCCTTGTTCTTCTACTCATGATTAAATTCCCTTTCTGACAAAACCAAACACAGCTAAAGGCCCCAAGGGAGTATTCTGAACAGCCCAGGTGCGAGACAACGGTAGCATTTCAATGGATCATAGGTTAAACCAGAGCTGAGGCTTGGAGGAGGCCTGAGTTCTGAACGTGAAGACCCAGCATCAACTGTAGCTCAGCAACAGCCACCAACTTCCCTGCTCTCAGGTCCCCAAACTAACACAATGCTTTCTGTGCCCTTTCTCCAGATGCAGATGAAAGCTTCCTCAAATACAATAGTGTTATACAGTAAAGCCACGGGAAGAACACAGACTTCATTTCTTAAAGAAGAGTTCAAACTGACAAAGCCCATGCCTTTCGGAGAATCTGTACATCTTAGGTCTATTTCAACAACATTCAAATGCTCAGCAAGACCTTCTCACACTTCATGGTAAGAAGCCAAATGGGCATTTTTTCTGGCTCCCTTTCAGGTAAAGAGCTTAAGAAGGGCTTGTCAACTGGCAGGCACTAGCAGAAAGGTAAGAGGGAAAGATCAGGAGCCAAGACAGCTGCAGACGGGACCATCGGGCCCCACATAGCTCGCCTGTGTCATACAGGGGCACTCGCGGCCCCAGGACCCGGAGGGTCTCCTGGGAACCAGGAGAGCTGTGCTCTGAAGAAGTTCCAACAGAGACTGGTGTCCAGTCTTGGGCGATACGGGTCAGGGCCCAGGACTAGTGAGTCACACACACGCCAGGGACAGACGGTCAGTAGGAGGCCAGAGAAAAGGGCCCAAATGAAGTGGGGCCAGGTGAGAAGGTGGGCCAGATCTGAGCATTGGCTAAGAGGGAGGATGGACAGCACCTAGTGACAAGTCCAAGGCTTCTGGCTCAGCTAATGACAGGAAGCTAGAATGAGAAGCAGGCCCAGGGACTTGGGGAAAGGAATGGAATTCAGACTCAAAGCTGTAGAGGCCGGAAGACATTTGGAGAGACAACGAGGAGAAGGTTAGATATGAAGGTGTGGTGCTTAGAAGAGAGAAGCCGGCCACGCACTTGGGAGTCAAGAGCACATGGTGCCATTTAAAGCAGGGAGGGCGAGGTGACAGGGAGTGAACAGAGCAAGGGAGGAGTGGGCAGAGAAGTCAGGGTGGAGTCCTGGCGAGCAGTGCTCTCTGACCCTGGCCGAGGGATCCACCCTGGAGTTCCTACATAAAATGAGGGAGGCCAGTGGCTCTCGGCCCGCACTACAGCTTAGATGTTTGAGGAACCTTTAAAACACACCAAAGTTCCGGTCCTACTTCCCAGGGCCTTGTGGGACCCTGGCGAGCTCTAAGGTATTGCCAACAAGTGAGTGAAAGGCCACTAGCCAGGAAGATCCCTAAGGGGACTTCCAACTTTTTAACCTCTGAGCTGCGAGGTCTCCCCAGCCTTTCAGCCATGGCAAGTCTGCCTTCTGGGTCCTATCAGGGACTCCATTCCTAGTCTCTGCCATATTTCCTGAGCTCCTCCTTCACTTACAGATGTACTCCATGCACAGCAGCCCTCGGTGGACACGGAGGCTGTGATGCAGAATGGGCTACTGCCACGACCAGGCTACTTCCCCAGCTGGCGAGGGCTTCAGAAAAGTAATGGAAAGCTAGTTTAACAAGCTAAACCCTGACCTGTAATTCTCGTGTAGAACACCAAAGCTTAATTAAACGTCAGCGCTCACTCAACCTCGCTGCTCTACAGTACGCACGCTGAGGGTGTCCTAAGATGGTAACACTCCTTCAAGACCAGAGAGAAGAGGGGGAAAGCATCTACAGAATCTAAAACGATGAATCTCAAAGCTTAGACATCTGCTGGAAAATCAACAATGTGAAATGCGGTTGTGATCACGAAATGCACAGGGAAGCAGGCAAACTTCAAAACCTTTTCTCCTTTTCCTTTCCTAAGGGACGGAAGCCACGGCCTTGCACCTGCTAGACAAGCCCTCGACCACGGAGCCCACCCCAGCCCCTGTGCTTTTCCTAAAGGCACTTTCTCATTCTTCTTTGAAAAATGACCCTTCCCTAACGGTAGGGAAAACAAACAAAAAAGTAAATGAAAAGAAATAAGAAAAACCCCAAGCCTGCTATGCCCTGTGTTTTTCCACCCCTTGGCCTCCAGGAAGACCAGCAAAGCTGCAGACAGCTGTGAGTGCTGCAGACTAGTCTTGAATCTCTTCCTCTCCACCCAGCTGCAACAAATGCAAGGAGAGCTCAGGTCCTCAGGTTCTTGCACCCACAGCGGTGGGGACAGTGTAGGCGTTTCTTGGAGGACATGGAAACTGCACAGTTCAATGAGATCTGTTCAGCAAGTGCAGTGGGGTTCAGGAAACAACCACGCGATGTGAGAAGTACAGCCCCGCGGGAGGACTGGAAGCACTTTCCAGCCTGCTGGGCTCAGAACCACGGCAGAAGGTGCAGCCATCGAACGCTCAGGCTCGGGCAGGGGTGGCAGCAGATGCTTCTGGGGTCCGCACCGAGGCAGGGTAAGATCACAGGAGCGATCACACTTCCCTGAGAGATCACTTATCTACGAGTAAAGGTTGGCATGGCGGGCACGCAAGGACACAAGGTTCCAGCCACACGAACAACAGGACAGAAAGTGCCTTTCAGCAGAAGTCAGATCCCCGCACAGAGGAACGACAACATCAAAGTACCACACACTGCACAACGGTTCCTTTAAACGTCCTGTGTATGGCAACCTCCAGGTGCCCTCAGCGGCAAGGACACGAGCCACTCTGAACATCAATCCAGCGTTACTGATCACCACTATGCCCTTCTGAATGACCAGAGAGCAGGCTTTCCCTCTCATCTGGATTATGTGGGGATACTTTCTTTCCTGGACCACCTGTGCCCAATCTTCAAGCGTTAAACCAAAGGTTGGGGAAATGTGGTTCCTGAGACAAATACTGCTGGCCTTTTTTTAAAATTTCAAACCAGGGATGGAACCCAGCGGCACTTAACCACTGAGCCACTTCCCCAACCCCTTTTACTTTATTTATTTATTTTAAATTTTGAGATAGGGTCTAAGTTGCTTAGGGCCCAAATTGCCAAAGCTGGCCTTGATCTTGTGATCCTCTGGCCTCAGCCTCCAGAGTCACTGGAATCACAGGCGTGTGCCACAGTACTCTGCCGCTATTTTTGAAGAGTGTGTGATTCATTTTTACAATTTTAAATCACTGCAGAAAAGAATCAAAAGAATATCTGTGAGCGATGAAGAATAAATTCCAATTTCCATCCATAAAGTTGTACTGGATCACAGCCACATTTGTTCATGACATAATATCCACTCTTTTGGGCTAAAGGGCAGAGTTGAATGGTTGCAACAGAGACCACGGGGCTCGGAAAGCCAGAGTCATCCAGTATCAGACCCTTTTCTAGACCTTGCCATGCTCAGTGCTGAATTGCTCTTATCCAACTCTGGCCGCACAATGGAATCACCTGAGAATTTAGATGATGCTGACACCTGGATCCCTGAGCCAGACACTCTGATGTAACTGACCTGCAGTGCAGCCTGGGAACTGGGATTTTGAAGATCTGCTGAGGTGAACTAACGTGAAGCCAGAGGGGGAAACCAGAGGGGGAAGCATGGTTTGGCCCTCCCTTTACTGAGGCCAGGCATGAAGTGTCACTCTCGCTTCCAGCATCACACTAAGCTTATCCCATGTTTGCCGCCGGCACCAGAGACAACTCCTTGCATCTTGTCTTCCTGATTCCACCTCTTGCTAATGGCACTCCCTGGTCCTGAAGGGTGCTGCCACCATCTCCCCATGCTTGGTCCCTCCTCGGTCAGCCGTGAGCGCACCCCCCATGCTGGATCCCTCCCAGCTCAGCCAGGTGCTCTCCTGCACGCTACATCCCTCCCAGCTCAGCCATGACCTGCTCATGATCTTTAAACAGGTTACTTAATTGAATGCAAATTTTACTCTGGATACAATTACTACTTAAAACTATGAATGGTAACTTTAAGGAAAGAACTATTAAATACTCCAGAATTTGAAACTTGTGCCTATGGGATGTTGTTTTGACTCAATTTATATTATAGGCATGAATTTCTTAGCAAGTTTTCACTGTCACAAAACTTGGTCCTTTTTCCAGCATGTTCTATTTAGGATATGGGAAAGATGACATTTGGTGCCCTGTGTTTGGGAGAAAAATATTAGGAGAGACAAAAATCATTACTTTTTAATGTGGTTCACCCTTACCTTAAAAATAAATAAGGGGGGCTGGAGCGGTGGCTTCGTGGTTACAGCGCTTGCCTGGCATGTGCGAGTATGCAAGTTCAAACCCCAGCACCCACGTACACAACGAAGTGTCTGAATAAAGGAGGTTACTTGAAAAACTAAATTAAAAATTGCTTCTCTCTTTCTCTCTGTCCCCTCTTTCTTTAAAAAAAATAAATAAATAAGGGGCTGGAGCAGTGGCTGAGCAGTTAGAGCATTCACCTGCATGTGCAAGGGCCGGGGTTGGAACCCTGCACCACATACACAATTAAGTGTTAGAAAAACAAAACGAGATGAAAAAATAAAATTCTTTCTTTCTTTCTGTATTAAATAAGTAAATAAATGAACCAATGACAGTTCAGAACGTAGTCAGGCAGCTGGTTTTCTCTCTACGTAGTAGATGCTAGGTTTTATAACATACCACAACACTTGAGAGTGCAAGAAGAAACATTGTCTTACAAAGGCCTCCCTCCCCTGCACTTACTCTGAAGCTAAACTCTTCAACAGAGCAAAGGAAAGAAGGTTTAATCTAGTTGGATTTTGTTCCCAACAATTTTAGAACTGGTTGATTAGAGACATTCAACAAGTAAAGTTGATGCACATATTCCAAATGTTGGAAAATCTTCAAAACCTGGAAAATTGGTGCAAAGATTTCAGATATGGAAAACTCCATCTGTTTCTAGGTTTAAGAATTATCAAGGCAGGAAGATGTGGCTCTTGCGCATGACAGGATCCTTCTCCCTGGTGATATGTAGCAGGGTTAACAGCGTTAGTGGTGGAACTCTAATGTTGGTCCCGTCATTGAACCCAGCCGGCAGCGCAGGGCAACAAACTTGCCATCTGGGGACCACACAGCTTTCACGTCTGTCTTCCAGGTCCCATGTCATAGATGTTTTTTGAAATCAAGGAAGGTAGGGGCAGGTGGTTTGTAACTTTTTTTACATTTGCTTATTAATACCGTCTGATAGCTAATAAATTAAGAAAAACTGTTTACAATTAAGCAAAAAGAAAAGAAAAAAGGAAGTCAAATTAATTTGAGATGCACGTAGGAGAGAGCAACACTACCAACTGGATGAAATCAACGCAGTGTGGGTTTTGCTAACGAGCACCCTGGAGTTCCACGAACTTCTATGTTGTTGCTAAATGCTTCTCTGGATTTACTTATGGAGAGATGGTAATATGTCTTTACTGAATCTACCATTCTGTGAGGCTGAGCGCAGGAGTGCAATACAGCAGACTCAGACTCTGGATCTACACAAACCCTATTAACACTCAGAGTCTTCTACCAGCTTTCCAGAGGCGAATCCACACAGCGCCCAGGGGGCAAGAGATGATGAAGAATGGAGAAAACTGAATTTCTCTGACCCACAGATAAGCCGCTGCCCACCTCTAAAAACTGATCAAAACCAATGCATCTCCTCCATGACCCCGAAAAACCCCTGATGTCACCGCATTTGAGGAGAGGCTGGAAAATTGCTCTGTGCCAGTTATTGCTGCAACTCAGGATAAGCACACAGCTCGTTTTTATGATGATCTCTTGACTGGGACCTGGAAGGTCAGACGTGATGATGTAGGTTTGATAACTCTCCTACTTTCTACATCTAATTTAGCACCTACTGTAAAAAATCATTTCTATCAGCAATGCAACCATCTCTGATATCTCCCTCTGGCCCAGCACGCCAATAACCAGAGTCTGAAATTCATTTCAGGGGTGGCTGGGCTTTTTGACCTATCTTCTCCAGAAGTAAGTAAAAAAATAGACTTATTTTTGTTCCATTTATTAAACATACACATTCTTTTTTTTTTTTATCTTTGGCCTTTATGACAAAGGAGACCTTATTTGATAACCAGCAGACGATTTAATAAACAGCTCAATCTTCTCCATTCTGTCCTCTTTATGTCAACTCAGAAATCAGTGGATGCTGTGTGTTCCAGTGCAAGGTTACTGCAGACAGCGCCAGTGGATGGAAATAGCTGGGGCTGGCTTTTTGACAAGCAGTGTTCTCAGCAGGGACAGGAAGGGGGCAGGGATGTGTGTGTGGGGTGAGTGGAGAGTAATGGCAGGCGAGGAGCCAGGAAACAGGAAAGGCCAAAGAAGGAAAAAAAGAGGCTGAGCTCTCACCTCTGCCCGCCCACCGGACACCTCAAACAACTCCAGGTATGTACAGCTCCTGTTAAAGAATTGCCCTCTCAGAAACGAACCCATGTTCGCACAATCAGGTGCAAAAGCCCTGCACAGTGCAGGTTTCTCTAAGTCCCAGGCTTGGCCATTTTCAGGAATGAAGAAATAGGCAGCAACATAGCTCCTACCAAGGCCCCGGGCCGCCAGGGCTGAAGCTCTGCCACTGTCACGCACCCCTATCCTGAGGGAGCCCGGTGCCCACCACCTGGGACAGATCAGCCTCAGTCTGCCCCTGAGCCTCGGATCCAGCCCTCACATTTCTGCCTGTCCTGCCACTTTCCTTTTCTGACCCCTGCATCGAGGACAGCTAACAAGTGCGAGGACCCCACCATGTATGTCCTGTGTGTGTGGTGTGCTGTCTGCCTTCTCCCTGGGACAGGATTCTAAGATGTGCATGCGGGCTTCTTTAAAGCCAACTGGCCTAAAATACGTGTTTAGGACGCAAATGACAACGGTATCTTGGGAAAGCTGTGGTGGCTTCAAAGGAAGTGTGCTTAAGGGAGTCTCATCAACGTCAAAGGCCACACTTGCATTTCTCTTCCCACGTTCTCTGGGTGCATTAAGCTGCATGTGCTGATGGGATCTGCTGTGACATATTCACACACGCACACAACACAGCGACACGATTTGGCCAATACCCTGCCCCAGCACTTCCCCACCTCACACTCTCTCCTCCCTTTCCTCTTCTGCTGTCCCTCTGATTTTCATGAGACACCCACCCCCCTCCTTTCTTTTCCTTTTTCCTCTCTAGTTTCCACATAGGAGGAAAAAGCATATGACCCTTGACCTTCTGAGTTTTATTTTGCTTAACGTAATATAATGATCCTTAGTTCCACCCATTTTTCTGAAAATGACATAATTTCATCCTTCTTTATGGCTGAACAAAACTCCATTGTGTATTTACACCACATTTTCTGTGTCCGTTCATCTGCTGATGGACACCGAGTCTGGTTCCATAGTCTGGCTATTGGGAATGGTGCTGCTATAAACATGGATATGCACAAATCACTGTGGTAAGATGACTTTAATTTTTTAGGATAAATACCAAAGGTATAGCTGGGTCACATACACAGTGGTTCCATGCCTAGTCTTTTGAGGAATGTCCACACTGATTTCCACAGTGGTTGTACAAATTTACTGTCCTACCAACAGAGTGAAAGTGTTCCTTTTTCTCCACACCCTCTTCATTAATTATTTGTATTCTTTTTTTTTTTAAAGAGAGGATAGTGAGACACACACACACATATACACACACAAAGAATCAATTTTTATTGAGTTTTTCACATCTTTCTTTGCTCTGACACTTAGTTGTGTATGCAGGTGCATGCCACGAGCCACACCTCCAGCCCCTCATTATTTGTACTCTTGATGACTACCATTGTGACCGCTATGAGATGAAATCTCACTGTAATTTTGATTTGCATTTCCTTAGTTGCTAATGATGTTGAGCATTTTTTTCATATACTTGTTGGCTATTTGTTTTGAGAAGTGTCTATTTAGTTCACTTGCTCATTTATTAATTGGTTATTTGGTTTTTTCGTGTAAAATTTTTGAGTTCTTTATGTATTCTTGATATTAATCCACTGTCAGAAGAGTGGCTAGCAAAGATTTTCTTCCATTCTGTGGGTTCTCTCTTCACATTCCCAATTGTTTCCTTTGCCATGTGGAAGCTTTCTAATCTATTGACCCCATTTATTAGCTCTTGGCATTATTCCCTGAGAGTTAGGGTTCCTATTAAGGGAACTGTTGCCTGGGTGTATGTGCTGGAATGTTGATCCTATGTTTTCTTCTAGGAATTCTGCATAGCTTCTTGTCTAATTTCTGGGTCATTAATCCATTCTGAGTTGATTTTTGTGCAGAGCAAGAGATAAGGGTCTAATTTCATTCTTCTACGTATGGATAACCAATTTTCCCAGTGTCATTTGTTTTCTCCCGTGTATGTTTTTGGGACCTTGGCCAAGGATCGGATGACTACAGATGTGTGGGTTTGTCTCAGTCTCCTCCATTCTGGACCAGGGGTCTGTGTGTGTGTCATCATGCCGGCACCATGCATATTTCATTATGACAGCTCCGTGGTGTAATCTGAAGTCAGGTTTTGGGGTGCCTCCAGCTTGCTTTTTTGGCTTAGAATTTGTTGGGCTATTCTGGGACTTATATTCTTCCCATGAATTTTAGGACTTTTAAAATATTTTCTACTTCTGTGAAGAATGCCATTGGTATTTTGAAATGGAATTGCATTGAATCTGTATATTACCTTTGGTAGTATGGTCATTTTAACTATATATTCTGCCTATCCACGAACATGGGAGGTCTTTCCATCTTCCCAGGTCTTCTATTTATTTCCTCAGTGTTCTATAGTTTTCTTTCTAGATTTCTAGATATATTTTATTTTATTATTATATTCTATTCTTTTAATTTTATTTTAGACTGTTGTGAATGGAATTGTTTTCCTGATTTCTTTCTCAGCAGATTCACTGTTGGGATCTATGAAAGCTATGGATTTTTATATGCTGATTTTGTAACCTGCTACTTTGCCAAATTTGTTTATTAGAACTAGCAGCCTTTGGTGGATTTTTTAAAATTTTGCAGGTATAGGATCATATCATCTGCAAACAGTGATAATTTCAATTCTTTCCTTTTTTTAACCCTTTTATTTCCTTCTCTTGCCTAATTTCTCTGGCTAGAATTTCTAGCACAACATTAAATAGGAGAGGTGAAAATAGACATCCTTGTCTTGTTCCAGATGTTAACTCCATTCACTATGAGGTTGGCTTTGTGCTTTTCATATATAGTCTTTATGACGTGGAGATGGAGTCCCTATATCCTGGTTTCTTCAGTGTTTTT
This sequence comes from Aplodontia rufa, assembly GCA_004027875.1. Lineage (NCBI taxonomy): Eukaryota > Metazoa > Chordata > Mammalia > Rodentia > Aplodontiidae > Aplodontia > Aplodontia rufa. The sequence continues at coordinate 50,036 of PVKS010006178.1, forward strand.
ATCGTGATTGGATGATAAACTTTGCTGAAGGCCTTTTCTGAATCTACTGAGATGGCTAAGTGATTTTCTTCAATTCTAGTCGTGTGGTGCATTATATTGACTGATCTGTACATGTTAAGCCATCCTTGCATCTCTAGAATAAAAACAACTTGCTTGTGTTGCACACTCTTCTTAATACGTTGTTGAGTACAATTTGCTAACATTTTATTAAGGATTTTTACATCTAAGTTCATCAGGAATATTTGTCTTCAATTTTCTTTCCTTGATGTGTCCTTATCTGGTTTTATTATGAGTATGATACTGGCTTCATAGAATGAATTTGCAAGTGTATGTCTATTTCTAAGTCATGGAATGACTGAGAAGTATTGGCTTAAGTTATTATTTAAAGGTTTGGTAGAATTTAGCAAAGAATCCATCTGGTTGTGGGCTTTTCTTTGTTTAAAGTCTTTTTATTACTACTTCTATCTCGTTACAGTTATTGGTCGTTTGGGTTTCGTAAGTTCTCCGGATTCAGTTTTTGCAGAACACATGTGTCTAAAATATATTCATTTCTTCTAGATTTTCAATTTGTCGGAGCATAAGTTTTCAAAATAGTCCCTCATGATCCAATGGATCTCTGTGCTGTCCGTGGTGATTTCATTTTCAATTTTATTAATTTGGGTTTTCTTTTTTATTTTGGTTAGTTCGGCTAAGGGTTCATCAGTTCCGTTTATGTTTTTCAAAGAACCAACCCTTTGTTGACCCCCCCTTTTTTTTTTTTTTAATCTTAACTTCGTTGGTTTTGGCTCTGGTCTTCATTATTTCCTTCCTTCTACTGGTTTCGGAATTGGCGCATTCTTCTTTTTCAAGGGCCTTGAGAAGCGTCGTTAGGCTGCTTATTTGGGCTCGTTCTGATTTTCTTATTTAGGCACTCAAAGCTACCAACTTTCCTCTCAGACCTGCCTTTGTAGTGTCCCAAAAGCTATGCTGAATCACCATTCTCGTCTGAGTCTATGAAAGTTTTAATTTCCCCCTTGATTTCTTCTATCACTCATTCATCATTCAAAAGTATATTTTTCAATCTCCATGCGTTCACGTAGCTTCTCTGGAGTTTTCTCGTGTTCATTTCTAATTTCCTTCCATTATGATCTGATAAGATGCAAGGAATTATATACTTTTTCGTATTTGCTAAGAGTTGCTTTGTGTTAAAGCATAATTTTTTTTGTGACATTTATATAGTGCTTTATATTTCCAAAGTGATCATAACTATATTTTAAGGGAAAAACATTCATTTATTCAAAGATTTATAAATTCTGTTTCATGCATTTTATCATAAATTAATGCCCTTAACTTAACCCAGAGTCTGAATCTATTGGCTTTCTCTATGACTGACACCCATTAATCATTAACTTCTTCAATGACTTTTTTACTATGAAATGTTGGAGGTTTGTTATAAATCCATCCATAGTAGAGGGAAGCTTTATGTTCTTTTTACTTCATTTTCTTATTCAACCCCAGCATCTTTCAGGGTTTTTATATCCACATGTGCCTGCATTCGTCCATTTTCCATTACTATGATGAAATGCCTGAGGCTGGGTAATTTGTAATGACAGTTCTAGGGCAAGGTGCTGGTATTGGCTCCTCTGGTGAGGCCCTAATGGAGGATGTCACCACTGCAGTGGGGACACATGTAACAGAAAGCCAGGTATGGAGAAGGGCCGTTCTCGAGACCTTCCACTACATTCTACTCCCCTCTTCTGCACCCTGTCCCCCGGCCAGTGCCAGGGGATTGACTCAGGACTTCTGTGAGTGCATCTCCAGCTGCGTGGCCCAGCTCTTCATGGTCCCACCACCTCAACACATGAACCCCTGGAGGAGACAGAAACTATCACCAAACCACAGCAGCCTCTAAACAAGACTTCAAGTTGGAGAGTTTGCCTTGGTGTCCTCTTTTGTGTGTTAGCAACTCTGTTAATCTTAAACTCCTACAACATTTTTTTTTCAGTTTTGCATTTTTGCCCCCCAAAATTAGTTTACACTGTCAATTAAATTGAGCATGAGACTGCCTCTCCAAAACAAAGGGTTTAATTGGGAATAGTAAGGAACTGCAATATAGCATACCTGTCCTATGGCAGACCTAGATGTTTCCCAAGCAGATAGGGCAAGGGGAAACTTTAAGGAAAAAAAAAATGAAAAGAGAGACCATGTAGACTAATTTGTAACAAAGACCACTATTTACGGAGTGCTGTTGGAGAAGCAGGAGCTCACAGCTGGGTTTTTTTTTTTTTTTTTTTTTTTTTGCTATTTATCCTGTTATTTTTTTTTATTAGATTAATATGGAGTTACAATTGAGGGGGAATCATTATCAAACAATCAAGAACAAATGTATATTTACATAGTTAGCCAAAGCTGGTGCCATGTCATGGATGGCCCCCTTGGATTCCCTATGGTTCTGTTTCCCCCAAAAGAACCCCGGTATTAAATGGACTTCTTGTGGAGGTCAGAGATCTCCTGAGTTGATTCCCCCATATTCCCTCCCTCCAGTCTCCTAGATATTTTTCCTAATCCCTCCCCCCACCATGCCTCCTTTCCTACGTCTCCAGATATCCTAGGCAATGATGCCCCTGTTTGTGTAAAAATTCGTACATTTTGAGGTTATTATTAGTGAAACCATCTAGCATACTGTTTCCAGATGTATTCTAGTTTCCACAAATGAGAGAAAACACTCAGCCCTTGAGTCTCTGAGATTGGGATAGTTCACTTAGCATAATTTTTTCCATCTCCATCCATCTGGCTGCAAAAGCCATAATATTGTCTTCTCTAATGGCCGAGTGGTATTCCATTGTATACATGTACCAAAGTTTTTTAATCCACTCGTTGAGTGAGGGGCATCTGGGTTGGTTTCATAGTCTAGCAATAGTAAATTGGAGCTCACAGCTATTAAGGCCACGTTCTTCTAAGTGCCTAGACCGAACACAGTGATTTGTGGAATCCCTCAATAGGCTCACAGGCGTGAGGGCACCTCCTTCATGGCTTTGGGATTCGTTTTACAGGGGTTTAACGTAAGTGATTGGACTGTGACACTGGCATCTTTTCACGACATGCGGCTTCCCTACTGTCGTAAAAGTAAAGATGTCCAGTACTTTTACCGGGTTCTCTCGCTGCTTTCCTCAGCTTGCCAAATGCCATGTCTTTACTGCTCTGCATTTTTCAGGAGCAGACACTATTTACTGATGGCCCACTATGGAAAAAGGAAGCTTCCATGACCTCCCAGGCTCTTTCCACTTGTGTGTTCCCCCAGCTCTCCCCAATATGCTCAGAATCTAGCCGTGCCTACTGTGATTCCATTTTCTTCCTGTTTTTTTTTCCTAGAGTTAAAAGAAAGTGACTGTCTTCCACTTAACTGAATCAGCTTTCAAGATGTCCACTGAGACAAAGCATTTGTCCATTCCCTTTTGAAAAGTTATTTTAAAATAAAGTTTACAGTATATAATTTGGACATACAAACTGATATGAGATACATACATATAGATAGCAAAATAGTGAATACAGTGAAACAAATGATCAGATTCATCATCTTACATAACTGCCCTGTTGGGGGAGGAGCAAGGGCAGCTAAAATCTACTTATTTAGCAAAAATCCCAAATAAAGAACATAACTTGTAATAATCAATACAAAGAATGAAGTAAATGGAAATCTAACATTGTGTATCAGAGGAAAAAAATGAAGAAATTTGGGATAAGGCTAAAAACTCTGCTTTTGTAAACTTTAATGCATGTATAAGTGGCACTCCTCTGTTCCAGAAAGTGCAGCAGCTAACAATCCCCCAACCCATACGATCAGACCCTATGAACAAAGGCATAACAAGTGCACTCATGTATTTTTGTGCTTGACTCTAGTGCCAGCAGGGACTTACATGCAGAATTCTTTAACTCCTCATATTAATTTTTCCTAACATAATAAGTTCAAGCTTGAGAGGCAGCGCTGTGATTTCACAGGTGACAGAGGCCAGCAGGAAGGCAGTGGAGGCACAGGGACACATGCAACGTGCTTCTACTCCAGCAGGCTGCCGATGCAGTAGGCTGTGCCCAGGCAGATGCAGTGGGCCAGATTCCGAGTATTTGAGGAGAAATGGATCTCACAACCATGAATTTCCTGAGCTTCTCCTAACCTACATGGGTGATTGATCTGCAGTTTTGAGGCTGGAAATTCTCACATATCACCTGCTGAGTACATGATCAGGCTCTTAATTGCAATGAACATTGGCCTTTCCAACCTGTGTCCCCTCTGCCACTCATGCTAAAACTAAACCACTGTGCCTTTTGAAATATGGGCCAACGATCAAACACTGTTAGAAATAATTCAAAGATTCAGAATGGACTAAGGCTAAAAGGAAGACCCTCTTAGACTACATAAGTGTGCCAGTTCACATTGAGAATGAAAACATGGGCCAACGATCAAACACTGTTAGAAATAATTCAAAGATTCAGAATGGACTAAGGCTAAAAGGAAGACCCTCTTAGACTACATAAGTGTGCCAGTTCACATTGAGAATGAAAACCACACCTCTTAAGATTTTTGACTTTTCAAGGTCTTACTTTTCTTTCTTGTGATCCTACAAAGTATTTGACATCAAAAGCTATTATGGAAGAAAAAGGTAACCATTATTGTGGAGACAGCAGACAAGAACCTCAACCGAGAGACTGAACTCACCATCTCTAGCAAGGGGCAGGAGCCCTTCACAGACCTCTGGACACATCACATGTGCCCAGTGAAACTGGCCGGAACACAATCATGAGAGAAACTCAAACCCTGGTTGAGCGACACCCCATGAAATAACCTTGCTGATTCCTAAGAGCTTCTAATCCTTTAACAATAAAGAAAAGCCTAGGAACAGCCTAGAGTGGTGGAGACTACGGTAATGACAGCCAAAGGTAAGACTGACCCTGGACGGACGCGGACATCAGAGGAACAACCCACAGCAACACGTACAGGGTTCCTGACAAAACCGGAAGATGACTGCAGCTTGGATCAGAGGGCAGCATCCATGTCCAATTCTCCGAATTTTATAACAATATTGTGGTTACACAATGATGGATGTGCAAAATTACCAGAAGCCACGCAGCCAGGCAGCAAACCCCCTACTCATAGTTTTGAAACCCACTGTCTCCAGCCCATGTCATATCAGAGAATCCCCACCCTACTGAAAAACCCAGTTTAACCACAAAAATTCCTGCTATGATCCCCCTTCCCTGCAATTCAGTCCATAAAAGATCACCTATCCCAAAGCCAAGTGGCTGCTTTCTGTTTGGAAAGCATGTCCCTGCAACTACTGCAATAAATCTCCTTGACCTGCTGAGGTCTGCACATACCCTCCTTTCCAGCCACTTCTTTCACAGAAGATGCTCCTTCTTAGGGGGGGGAAAGAGCAAGTGCAGGAAAATGCCAAGAAATGAAGAACCTCAGTGAGGGCCTAGTGAGGCTGGAGATACCTCAATGAGGGCACAGTGGAGGCTGGAGGAACCTCAGTGAGGACCCAATGGGGGCTGGAGAGGACTCAGTGAGGGCCCAGTGGGACCTGGGAGAGCCTCCCAGCAAGGGCTGGAAGAGTCTCAGTGAGGGCCCAGTGGGGGCTTGGAGAGCCTTTTATGTAAGACCAGTCTTTTTTTAAAGCTCAAAAAGTTTCTAAGGAACCACAGAAGATGGTAGACTGCAGGGAAGTCATGGCCGAGCACTCTCCTTGACCTGAAAGGTGAAACGTCAGGAAAGCTACCTTCCTGCAAGGTGCATGTAATGGAAGTATTAGAAAAGACTCACTGAAAACAGTGTGGAACAGTGGGAGATCAGTGACTCTGAAATGTGTGTGTAGCAAGTGCAAAAGAGGAGCTAATTCGAACCCAGCTGGTGGCCAGGGAACGCCCTCATCCCCCAAAGAATGCAGGAGTGAGGGGGACATTGATTGACTCAGTCTGATCTCTTCAGCCACTCAGAAACCGACTGCACCTAGAAAAGCTGTACTGGGCTCAAATCGGGTCCTCTTGGCATTTCTGCTGTGGAAGAGGGAGCAGAATCCCCATCTTACCTACAAAGTCAGACTATAGTGATTTCAGAGCTGGGAATCTAAGGCAGATCTCCCCACTATCCTGACAGGACCCCACACTCTGCTGTGAATGGGCAGAGTGCAAACAGGAGCTCTGCTCTGTGCTTAAGCTGGGACGACTCCATGGCATCTGTGCTTTGGAGGAGAGAGCACTGGCCCCTCTTCCAGGCCTCAGCAGTGTGGGCTGCAGCCATTTTGAGATACTGGTAAGGGAGCCAGAACTTTGCTTTGGACCCTCATTTCCATCTCCCAGATCCCCCTCTAATCCCAGGGCAAATTCAGCTGAATGGAAGACCAGAGCCTAGAGCCAGTGTAGCCTGCACAAGGGTTAAATCAGACATAACTGGATTGAGGGATGAAATAGTTGCCTGACAGCAAACTCCTCCCCTCCCGCCAACTTGCAACGTGCCAGACTCTGGGACAACATTCCAGGATAACGGGTCAGACATCACTGGTGACCAGAAGGGTGATTCAAGCCCATAAGTCAGAGCTTGACTTTTTACAAAATTATTTTTGTGTGTGTTTTTGTGCTTGTAGTAAGTGTTTTCACTATGGACCTGTTTCTTCTATCTACTTACTTATTTCTTACCTCTCCCTTGAACTCTTGCTTTAAAGTAAATATTAGTTCTTGCCACAACACCTGAGGCCAGGGTTATATAGCTCCCTAATAATTCACTTCTCTTTTTACCCACATTTTCCCTATTCTCTGGCAATAGCCAAACCTTGTTCTCCTAACTCTTACCACCTCAACATCATTCCCCTAGTCTCTCCCTTTCTCTCTCTCTCCTGTTTTTTTTTTTAATTTTGTTTTTTATTGTTTTTAATTTTTGGTAATCAGAATATTCTTACAGCATATCTATACTCTCTTTGTTCTTGCTTCATAATCACAAGACTGCCTAGCTTCCTACCTCAGTTTTTTATTCTCAGATGTCTGTAAGTTTAACTTCAATTTGCTCCATCAGGAGATAATTGCTAATCAAATCTTTCCTCCCACGGGTGATAACTAACAGTGCACTGACTACAAAAGGAACAGATTAACCAGTTCAACACTGTTTATTGTACACGTTAATTGACCATATTGTCTATTTATCTTTGTCAAGGGTGTTAATGGAAATCCAATGTGAATACCAAATTTGATAATGCTTGGTTGCTTTTAATCCAGTTACAGTCTTATGGTTAATAGTGTTGTAACCAAAGATAGTTACCTAGCCCAAATTACCAGAGAGACAACCAAAGAGGGTTCACAGGACCCACTCCCAGACCCTGAAAATGGAGAAAAAAAAAAAAAAAAGGAAAGGAAGCAATTCTCCTCCTCAAACCCACAACTCTCCAGCCAAGCAGTCCAGGGATAGAGTCCTGGACAAAAACATAGAAAAATGTACCAACAATGAAAGAATTAAAAGAAGACTTAAGGAAGGAAATAAGAGAGCAATTTCAGGAGCTGAGAGACCACTTTGATAAAGAGCTAGACATTCTGAAAAGAGATGGAGCAGAGCTCTTAGAACTAAAAAACACAGTCAACCAAATTAAAAGCTCAACGGAAGATACTAATATCAGAGAAAACTCACTAGAAAATAGAACTTCAGCTCTAGAAGAAAGGACATCAGATAATGAAGACAGGCTGAGTAATCTTAAATGCAAGGAAAATAGACAAGAAAAAACCTTACCGAGCATGATCAGAACTTCTAAGAAGTAGGGGACAAGATCAGAACAAATAACCTGACAGTAATTGGGATAGGTTAGAATATAGAATAACAAACAAATGGCATAAAGAACCTTCTCAATGAGATATCCAAAGAAAATTTCCCCATATCAGAATTGATCCAGAAATTCAAATTCAAGAGGCCTATAGGATACCAAATAGACCTTAACAAATGAGAAAATCACTGAGACACATCATATACAAAATGAATAAAAGAGAAATCAAGGAAAGAATTTTAAAAATAGTAAGAGAAAAACACCAAATCACATTCAGAGGCTAACAATAAGGATTACTAAGGATTTCTCAGCTCAGACAATTAAAGTCAGGAGAGCATGGTATGATACTTTTCAAATATTGAAAAAAAACTGCAAGACAAAAATACTATACCCTGCAAAAACTCAGCTTTAAATTCGATGAGGAAATAAAATCCTTCCATAATAAGAACAAACTAGCAACATACATGAACACAAAACCAGCTCAACAGAGAATACTCAAAAACTTCAGAATAACAAGCTAACAAATCCCAAAGCACGGAAAGTCAATAAAACATAACTCATTAAAAGATATCCAAGATGGCACAAAATACAGCAAAGATCACAAAGCCAGGGACCCAGAATCACATGTGTATTCCAACACTGAACGTGAATGGAACCAATGCCCCAGTCAAAAGACAGAGATTAGCAGGCTGAATCAAAAACAAAATCCAACAATATGCTGCTTGCAAGAGACAGACCTCACAGCCAAAAACAGACACAGATTGAAGATGAAAGTAGGAAAAAAAACTAGGCATATGGCCCAAGAAAGCAAGCTGGTGGTGCAATACTTATATCTGACAAAGTTTAGTTTGACCAAAAATTAGTCAGAAGGGTTGAAGGAGGTCACTACATCTTAGTAAAAGGAACACTACATCAAGAAGATATAACAGAGGCTGGAGCGGTGGCCCAGAGGTTATGGCACTTGCCTGGCATGTGTGAGTACACAAGTTCAAACTCCAGCACCATGTACAGAATGAAATCTTGGAGCAACGAAAGCCACATGAAAAACTAAATAAACATTGTTTCTCTCTCTCTCTCCTCATTGTCCCTCTCTTAAAAAAAAAAAACAAAGAAAGAAAAGAAAAAGACATAATAATAGTTAACCTTTATGCTCCCATTTACAGACCTTGCAAACATGCAGAAAAAATGCTCAAGGACATTAAACCACTTATCAACTTCAACACAATAATACTGGGAACTTTGATACACCACTATCAACAATAAGTCATCAAAGGGAAAAATCAATAAAGATATCTCTTACCTAAAGAACTCTATCAATCAACTGAACTTCATAGACATTTACAGAATATTCCATCCCAAATTGGTTGAGTTTACCTTCTTCTCAGCAGCACACGGATCCTTCTCCAAAACAGATCATATAGTCCACAAAGGAAATCTTAGCAAATATGAAAAAAGTTGGTATAATCCCATGTATCCTATCAGACCACAACTATACAATCTTAGGAATTAACAGCAAGAAAAATAACAAAGTACAAGGAGCTTGAACAACATCCTCTTAAATGAAGAATGGATCAAAGATGAAACAAGAATAGAAATCAAGAAATTCTTGGAAAGGAGTGAGAATGATGACACAACACATCAAAATTGCTGGGACAGTATGAAAGCATTCTCAAGATGTAAATTTATAGCACTGAGTGCCTTAATCAAATATCAGGAGAGAACACAAATAAATAAACTTATACTCCAATTCTAATCCCTAGAGGAACAATCTAATCCCAAATCAACAGAAGTCAGGATATAACCAAGATCAGAGCTGAAATCAATGAAACTGAGAACAACAACAACAACAACAAAACCCAAAGAATCAACAAAACAAAGAATTGATTCTTTGAAAAAATAAATTGACAGACCCCTAAGTAACCTCACCAAAAGGAAGAATGAAGTAAAGCAATGAACAAAATCAAAGAAAAATGGAGATGTCACCAGTGACTTAACCAAAATACAGAGGATTATCTGGACTTATTTTGAAAAATTACACTCTTCCAAGTTTGATAATCTGGAAGATGTGGACAAATACCTAGCCACATATGACATTCCCAAATTAACACAGGAGGATATTGAAAATCTAAACAAACCAATCTTGGGTAGCAAAATTGAAGCAACAAACAAAGGCCTTCCAAAAAAGAAAAGCCCACGACCTGATGGGTTCTCTGAAGAGTTCTACCAGACCTGTATAGAAGAATTAACACCTATCCTTAGTAACCTGTTCCATGAAATTGAAAGGGATGGAACCCTCACCAATACTTTTTATGTGGTAAACATGATCCTGATACCAAAACCCAACAAAGACACATTAATAAAACTACAGACCAATTTCCCTGATGAACATAGATACAATACTGCATCCAAAAACACATCGAAAAGATAACACATCAAGATCAAGTGAGCTTCATTCCACGAACGCAGGGCTGGTTCAACATATGCCAATCAATAAATGTAATTCACCACTTAAACAATTAAAGACAAAAACCATATATGATCATCTCAATTGATGAAGAAAAGGCCTTTGATAAAATTCAACACCCATTTATGCTCAAAACTGGAGAAGAGAGGGCTCAAAGGAACATACCTTCATTTTTAAAGAGCCATTTATGACACACTCACAGCTAATTATATTTAATGGAGAAAGACTAAAATCATTCCCACTAAATTTGGGTAAAGACAAGGCTGTCCACTGTCACCACTATTATGCAATACAGTCCTTGAAACCCTAGTCAGTCAGCAGACAAGAGAAGGAAATCAAAGGAATTTGAATAGAAAAAGAGGAAGTCGAGCTATCTCCATTTGCTGATGACGTATCCCATACCTAGAGCACCCAAAAAGCTCAATCAGAAGACTTCTAAAGCTTATAAATGAATTTAGCAAGGTGGCTGGTTATAAGATCAACACTCATAAACCAATAGCTTTCCTATATTCTAGCGGCAATTCTGCTGAAGAAGAAATCAGGATATCTGTTCCCTTCACAGTAACCTCAAAAAGAAAAAAAATACTTGGGCATTAGTCTAAGGATATAAAAGATCTCTACAATGAAAACTCTTGAACCTCAAAAAAAAAGAAGAAGAAATTGAAGACAACTTGGGAAGATGGAAAAACATTCTATGTTCTTGATTAGGTAGAATCAATATAATTAAAATGGCTATTCTGCCAAAAGCCTTGTACAGATTCAACACAATTCCCATCAAGATATCAACAACATTCTTCATGGATATAGAAAAAACAATTCTCAAATTCATTTGGAAGAACAAGAAGCCCAGAATAGCCAAAACGTTACTAAGCAAGAAAGATGAAACAGGAGGTGTCACAATATCTGACCTGAAATTATACTACAGGGCTATAGTAACAAAAACAGTGTGGTATTGTTATCATGACATAAAGACCAATGGAACAGAATAGAAGACACAGAGACAAACCCACAATTCTTTAACCATCAAATATATAGCATGGAGGAAAGACAGTTCGTTCAACAAATGCTGCTGGACAAACTGGACACATAGGCAGACAACTGAAATTACTTATTATTCCTACCCTGCACAGAAATCAAATTGTAAGGGATCAAAGAATTAGGAATTGAACCAGGAACTATCCAACTGCTAGAAGGAAAAAATAAGATCAACACTACCACATCAATGCAAGTACCTCCTTAACAAGACTCCCATGGCACAAGAATTAAAGCCAAGGGCTGGAATGGTGGCACAGTGGTTACGGCGTTTGCCTTGCCTGTGAGAGTCCGTGAGTTTGAACCCCAGCACCATGTATACAACAAGGTGTCAGAGCAATGAAAGACAAATGAAAACTAAATAAAATTGATTCTCTCTTTCTCTCTCACTGTCCCTCTCAAAAAAGAAAAAAGAAAGAAAAGAAGAAAGAATTAAAACCAAGAATCGATGAGTGGGATGCCACTGAACTGAAAACCTTCTGCACAGCTGAAGAATTAGTCAAGACAAGAGTGTCAAGAGCAAACCTACAGAATGGGAGAAAACCATTGCTTGCTATGCTTCTGAACTCAAAAAACCAAACACAAAAAACGCAAATAATCCAATCAATAAATGGGCTAGAGAACTAAACAAACTTCTCAACTGAGGAAGCCCAAAAAGCCAATAAATTTGAGAAAATCTTCTACATCACTAATAATCAGAGAAATGCAAATTAAAAGTTCACTGAGATTCTACTTCAGTCCAGTCAGAGTGGCAAAAATGAAAGATATGAATAATAATAGATGCTGGAGGGGCTGTGGGGAGAAAGGAACACTAATACACTGTTGATGGGACTGCAAACTTGTATAGCCACTCTGGAAAGCAGTGTGGAGACTCCTCAAAAAACTAGGGTTGGAACCACCTTACACCTCAGCTGTCCCACTCCTGGGTATTTTCCCAAAAGAGCTAGAATTGGCATACTATAGAGATATAGTTACCTCAATGTTTATAGCAGCTCAATTTAAAATAGCTAAACTATGGAACCAACCCAGACGCCCCTCACTGGGATGAGTGGATTAAAAAACTGTGTATATGTGTACAATGGCGTTCTACTCTGCTATTAGAGAGAATGACATCATGGCATTTGCAGCTAAATGGATGGAAATGGAAAAAAATCATACTGAGTGAAATATCCCAAAAAGAGACTTAGGAGCTGAATGTTTTCTCTGATATGAGAAAACACCTAAGGTAGGATGAAAGTTAGATAAGCTTAATTCATAAACCCACCAAAGTTGAAATTTCACATAAGCTGGGGGAACCATAACTATGAAGGTGGGGGGAGAAGGGAGGATATGGAGGAAAAAGGGGGTCATCAATATGAACGGGAACACTCGACTCCCATGAAAAGTCAAACTATACACAGGCAGGAAGAAAAACTCAACAATTTCGAAGATTAATTATCATGTATATGCTCATTCTATCTATAGCAGGGGGCTATTGCAGTGGAGACATGAGATCAGGGGATGGATGAAGTGGGAGAGATCCTGGACTAGGTTAGAAGGACAAGATGGCAGGGGGCATGGTGGAAGGACCACCAGGGGACAAGGCACACAGAAGGCACAGTCAGCTCATTCCTGGCTCACAGCAACTTTCAAGCTCTGTGACTTTTCCTCACTTCTCAGCTTTCTCTGAAGACACTTCATTATGACAGCAAAAATAAAGAAGCAGGACTTTCTCCTCGATTGTCAAGCACATTTTATCCACTCGAATGCTTATCTGCTCGTATCTGGTGAGTCTCCTTAATTATGAAATGCACATAAATCCAAGGGGCAAGAATTAGCAATGAGCTGCACGTTAGATTACCTAGTATGTTCTGCTGACGGGAACACACCTTTACCGTAAGCTCTAAGACTTGGAACTACACATGTAAGTCTCTAGGAAGATTATAGATAGTTACCACAGGAAAAAATATAAGAGACAAAAATAAGATAGCATTGTAAGGTTCTTCATCTTGGGAAGTTACTCCGAAGAGTCTACTTCTAAAGTTGTTAAGATAATAAAATGAATTCAAATTGAATATTTCAATTTTAATAAATCAAGTTCATATAAAAGGCATAAAAGAATCATGGAGATCTTGCAATATTTTGAAACTTGTATAAACCAAGGCATGTAATCACCAGTAGAAAAAAAGAGTGAAATACAATAAAAATGACTTTTCACGGCATAGAATTTATAGTCTCTATATTTAATATAAATCCACTCTTTCTCAACCCTATCAGCCACCACTACGTGGCATCTTAGAAGAAAACTTATAACCACATATCTTCTTACATTTTTGGCAATGAAAAATTCACAAGAGAAGGTGGATAAAAATAAAAGCCAAAATGAAAGCCAAAACCCAAATATACTATAAACTAGTTGAGTATTTCTTCCATCAGTTCTGTTTGTTGGTTTGAAATGATTTTCTCTGAGCTCATAAAAAGCAGATGAGGGCTCCCAGAGTATATCTGACTCTTCCCTTCACGATTTCAGATAACCTGAACTGCTCATTCCTAAGACCAATGGATTCCCAAACAGCCATCCTGATTTCTTATTCCAAAGGCTTATAATTAATTAACAGAACAGTCATATGAAAAAGCTTTCAATATCACCAAAAACCTGTTTTCCTTTTTATCCTCACCATCGTGAACAAAATCCAACTGCACAGACACCGGATTTGTCCTGGATTAAGTCTACACTCGCACAGTGGGTCTGACTGTGGGAAGAAGTTGGTACATAATGGAATTCGGTTCATGGAGGCATGACTCAGCTATACCATACCTCAGTATTTATCATCAGGAATTAAAGTCACCGTATTACAGTGACCCAAGCATACCCATGTACACAGCAGCACAATTCACAATAGCAAAGTATGGAACCAGTCTAGGTGCCCATCAACGAACAAACGGATAAAGAGAATGTGGTATATATACACAATGGAGTTTTATTCAGCCAGGAGGAAAAAAGAAAGTATGTCATTTATAGGAAAACAATGGAACTTGAGACCCATATGCTCAGAGGAAAAAGTCAAACTGATCCTCAAGGGTGGAAGGCTTGCTCTCCTATATAAAAGTTAGAGAAATAGAAAGAAAGTAAAGTGTGGGAGGTAGGAGAGAAAAGAAGGGAAAGTACTGGGGAATGACACTGATCAAATCACTGCCACACTGTGTGAATGAACAAGTGTGCAGCATCAGACCCCACACTGCACAACTCGAGTGCACCAATAAACACTGTGTGCTTGGGTGTGCAACAGCAAATCCCACATTGCACAACCCGAGTGCACCAATAAACACTGTGCATGAACAAGTGTGCAACCGCAAATCCCACACTGCACAACTTCAGTGCACCAATAAACACTGTGCATGAACAAGTGTGCAACAGCAAATCCCACACTGCACAACTTCAGTGCACCAATAAACACTGTGCATGAACAAGTGTGCAATAGCAAATCCCACACTGCACAACTTCAGTGCACCAAATGAGTGTGCAACAGCAAATCCCACACTGCACAACCTGAGCGCACCAATAAACACTGTGTGCTTGAGTGTGCATGTCTCAAAATAAACAACAAAAGGGCTGCGGGTGAGGCTCAGTGGTAGACCACACTTGTGGTTAATCCCTGGTACCACAGGAAAGAAGGAAGGAAGCAAGCAAGGGAGGGAAGGAATTAAGTGGCCTACGTACAAAGTATCTTCTTGTCCACTTATCCACAAAAATTTGTGAAAACAGATTGAAAATTGAGAAGGGGTGGTAAATAGCTTACTAGTACAGTGCCAGCCTGGCATGCACAAGGCTGTGGGTTCGATCCCCAGCACTGCAATGAAAAAAAATAAAAGAAAAAGAAAGAAATTTTTTGGAAAACAAATATTGACTTTCCCTTTGTTTTTATATGAAAACACAGGCCCAGATTTTTTTCAATGGAATGCTGAAATATATATGTGTTTTTGTTATGTATAACAGAAAAACAATAACTCTAGGTTACTTTTTCTATTTATTTATGAAAGCATTGGAGGAACCAAAATAATAGTGCATAATTTTTTTTAGCTATTAGAAACAACAGAAAATTTCCAGTATGAAAAATTCTGTATTATTTTCAGTTTTTAAAAAAATTCTACATCCTCTTGAGGCTTATTTTACTTTTAGCCATGTACAGCCAATGAACCTAGAAACTAAATGTTTGAGACCATTAATCTCTGAAACACTCTAGGGAATGGACTGATTGGATTCCAATCCATTTGAGTCCAATGAATGTACTGCATCTATGAAAGGATGAAAGTAAACCGAGGCTCATTGTGAATGCGACGTATCTGGGATGGGTGGTCGGCTGGATAAACATGCAAACCAACTCCATGGAGAAGTGGGAAACCATGGGAGGCCTAGCAAGCAATGAATTATGGAAAGGAAAATGTGAAGTCTTATTTCCTCTCAGATTTTTTTGGGGCTGGGTGATAACAGGGACGGAACCCAGGGCCTGGGGCATGCTAGGCTAGTGCTCTACCTCCAACCCATGCTCAGAGATAGTTAAATCATGCCTAATTTTGAAACATCCAACAATTAACCTTATACATGCAAGTAAATACTAGATAGTTAACATTTTTTTCACAATGATATTTAAGCCAAACTCCTCAAAAGAAGAAAAAGGAGATATTTAGTCACCTTCAGCCGCCTAACGTCCCTTGGTCCCTGACTCCAAATTGGAATTCTCCTTGTATTTTCTAACTTAACAGTTACACCACAAGCAGGTGGCGCTGGATAGGTCAGAAAGGGTGCATTTTCACAGCCACTGGCACAAACTGATACAAGAAAACGTTCTTACCACTTGTGCTGGAACTTGCTGCATTTTTGCAGCCGGTGTTCCTGGTCTTGGGTAAAACTGGTTAATGAAGAGGCTTGGAAATTTGTACTCTTCAACAAGCTTCACTGTTTCTTGAAAATCCTGATCTGTTTCTCCAGGAAAACCACAGATGATATCTGTAGCGATAGTTATTCCAGGAACTCTAGAAAACAACAAAGCAAAAACGTAAGCAGTTGTCAGCAAGCCATGGTTACGCCACTTTCCTGACATTAAAAACCATCATTCTTTACATTAGGTTTTTTCTCTTTTATTATTCTTTTACTCATTGAACACACTGTTACATGTTGGAGGGAACTGTTGATACATATTCATGCACACATGGATAGTGACAAAGTAAGTTAAGGCCGATCCTAGTCCAGGGTCTCCCACCTTTGACCACTCCCTGATCCCAAGTCTCCCCTACTTTACTCCCATGTTAGCTGGGCTTCTCATGGCAGTCGAGGGTTCCCAGCTGCATTGATAACCCCCCTACTCCCTCCCTCCCCTCCCTTCTCCCCACAGCATCTTAGTTATGGTTCCATTTGCTTATGTAAAAATTCACCCTATGTTGAGGTTATTATTGAGCTTAGCTAACTTTCAATCTGGCTTAGATTTTTCTCTAGCTTCCACATATGAGAGAAAACATTCAGCCCTTAAGTCTCTGAGTTTGGGATATTTCACTCAGTACAATCTTTTCCATCTCCATCCATTTGGCTGCAAATGCCATGATATAATATTCTCTCTCTCTCTCTCTTAAAGAGAGAAGGACAGTGACAGAGAGAGAGAAAAAAAATCAATTTTTATTGTTTTTCACAGGGCTTTCGCTGCTCTAACACTTAGTTGCGTACATGGGTGCTGGAGTTTGCACATGCCGGGCAACCACCGTAACCACTGCTCCAGCCCTATCATTCTCTTTAATAGCAGAGTAGAACTCCATTGAATATATATGCTATAGTTTTTGAATCCACTTGTCCAGCATCTAGGTTGGTTCCATAGCTTAGCTATAGTAAATAGAGCTGCTATAAACAGCTCCTGGGTATTTTCCCAGAAGAGCTAGAATTGGCATACTACAGAGACACAGCTACATTATGTTTTCAAGAAAGGGAAATGTACAAAGAGTTTTGTTTTAAGACAGACAGAATCAATTTTTATTCATCTAATTTTCAAATCACCAACACTTACTTGGTATATGGGGTGCTAGGGTTCAAACCCAGGTCCTTGTGCATGCCAGGCAAGTGCTCTACCACTGAGATACCTCTCCAACCCCTGTGCAAATAGTTTTTAAGAGTCCTAAATACTAGAAATTTAAAAGGAACATCACTGACTCCTTACCATCCTTAAAGATACCTATTTTTAATTTTTCTAGATGTGTCTTTATTCTTGTATATTTTAAAATCGATGATTGTGCTATTTCTGGATTCATTAATTTTTAAAAGGTCTTAATTTTTATGCAGTGCTGAAGATTGAATCCAGTGCCTCACATGTGCTAGGCAAGTGCTTTACCACTGAGCCACAGCCCAGACCCAAAATCACTGACTTCTCAATTATGGTACATGAGGATCTAGCTCTTAAAGTACTCTATCCTGATTCTCCCTGACAAAATCAGTGCACAATTTCCAGATAAATTAACAGTCCTTACACTGGCTCAGCTGCAAAGATGCCCCATTCACTACAGAGCCAACTGGTATACCATTAAGTTTTGTTTTTCCACAATTTCTAATTTTTCCTAGAGTTAATAATTGTGTTTTCTTTAAAAATGTGCTTAATATCCTATGCTCCTATACTAATTAGACATATAAAAATCCAGTACTTTTTTCTAAATACTCAATGTATTATATAATTAACCAGTCCATTTTATTTTTTTTTTCTTCCAGAAATTCACTTCTACACTTTTGCAGGTAGTGTTGTTTTTACAATTAATTGGTGATTATCCTTGAAGGTTGCTTGCTGGTCATCCTCCTGCAATCCCTTCTTCCTGGATCCTGTGTCTTCCTCATTCTTGGTGAACCCCCTTCTTCTGCTGCAGTGGGCTTCCACATTACTGTTGTTGGCTTGCAAGTCTGAATGTCTTAAGCCACACAATTGAGTGATGGTATGGTTGTGTGAAGTCCTTTACATCAGAATTTTGCATTATTCCATTTCTTTTTAATGACATAGCTGCTGATGGCATGTCCAGGTTCACCCTGATGCACACTTTTAAAATTTTTGCAATGCTGGGGAGTGAACCCAGAGCACTTGGCATGCTGTACCACTAAGGTACATCTCCAGCCCCACACAGCTTTTATTATTAGTATTTGTGGTACTGGGAATTGAACCAAGGAAAGCTTTACAACTAAGTTACATTCCCAACTCTCTTTATTTTTCATTTTTTATTTTTAGACAGAGTCTCATTACATTGCACAGGGCCTCAGTAAAATGTTGAGACTGAAATCAAACTTGGGATCCTCCTGCCTAGAGAGTCCCTGGAAGTAAAGGATTGTACCACTGTGTCTGGCTAAGGCTCCATCGCTAAAGGAAACAACCACTGGTTGCCACAGAAACACTCGGCCTGAGTTTAGGACAAGAAGTAACCGTGGTGCATTGGAGAGACAGTTGACATGCAGTAGCTTCACTCTGGCACACACACAATAAATCAGCAGATTTCCAAGGAGGGCAGAAGGGGAGAGACAGATGACACTCACGCGGTTCTTCATGTTTGCAGTACCACCTCCTTTTGCAGATTTTTAGGTTATTAACTTCATTTTCAATGTTTTAAAATTAGGTCTTTAAACCTTTGTACAAGGTAAGACCTGAAGTCTTTCTTTCTGTCTAGGAAACTATCTTAATTTCTCTTGTAATTTTTCCTTTTGAATGTTGAGACTTCTGAATTGGCCCTTAGCTTTTTCTCTCTTAAGTCTCAGCTATTGTTCTATTTTTTGAAAAATTTACTTGAGCAACTCTTTCAATTTCTACTGAAAAAAACAACTCCTTGGGTACTGGAGTTTGCATTTTCAGAGCTGTTTCTCACTCTTCAATTTCCTTTTCACACCATCCAGTTTTTGCTTTAGAGGGCAACGTTGCTTGTCTTTTCTCTCTTGGGGCTATCAATCATCCTGTTCCTGCTTGCTCAGCAGTCCTTATTTCCTCCTGGGCCTTGTACGTGGGTCTCACTTGTGGCTTGATCATTTGGACCTTCCTTTCACTAGGAGCATCTCATCACAGTGACTGCGGCGCAAGCTGTCTTTGCCTTCACAGGCCAGCAGGAGAGAATCATGGGAAGTATTTCCCAGTGGCTGGTTTCTCCCAAGTATGCTACAAATTCTTCCTGCACTTTAACAGCACGACAATAACAGAATGGCATTAACATTATTCAGAATTTCAATATTATTCGGAATCCATGAACAGGAGGGAAAGCAATTTGAATTATAAATAAACACCTACATCAAATTTCCTATCACATAAATTCTGTTCTATATGGATGAACTCAATAGTTTTGGGGCAGGAGAGAGAACAAGGACAGGGCAATTAGGAAAGTCAAATCACCAAGTCCTCAAATAGACCTGCATTAAAAACAAGCTTTCCACACTTTGCACACTACGTTAACTCCTTTATGAAAGAGAAATTTGTTTAGAAAATATTTCATTTCTGATTTCTCCTTGGTCTCACCTACCTATTAAATTGGGTGATAAATTCCAGGGGTGGAACTTTTTTCTGTGACAATAAATAGCAAAGAGACAATATTCATATACAAGAATTAAACAGTATATTTGGAAAAACTTTAAAATTTTTACTGTGATATGAAAGCATTTTTCTTCTTTAAAGCGTAATTATCAAAATTACATTTTAAAAACCTCGAAATCATATTTTCTACAGTATGATGCAGATAAAAAGCCCATTTTCCTAGACTAACTAAAGCATGAGGAAGAGAAAAGTCACATAAATAATATTCAATTAGCTGGCTTTATACCTGCCTTTTAACTCTGCCTGGTCAAAAGAAATCCAAACTAAAAAAAGAAGTGATTGATACCAGCAGATAATGACAGAGCAGCCCATGTCCAACACGGAAATTTGAAGAACAAATCTTAGAAATTGCCTGTGAAAGACTACAGAAGCAAAGACTGTGGGTCATTGTCCTGATCCATGAATTGGAATGAATTTGGCAATATAGGATGGGGCATTCCCTAAGGAAAGTCCCACACTGATCACCCAGGTCTTCCTTGACCCAGCACAGGGGAAGCACACAAGCGTTGCGCAACACCTGCTGACTGGCCTGGGGCCCTGTGCAGTCGCAATAAAGGTTACCTGGGCAGATGTTCTGTATGGATGCATTTGACAACTGATACAAAAAGTGGACCAAAGGCTCAGGAGGGGACAGGTTACTGTGATTTAGTGACTTATTCTTGTCAATTTTAGAGCAAGAGCAGTTCATTGATTTCAAAGTATATAAGAATATAAGCTGATTTTTTATACAAAAAATTTTTTTTGTTGTTGTTGTTTCTGGTTTCATTTTCTTAGTACTGGGACTGAACTCAGGGGCACTTAACCACTGAGCCACATCCACAGCCCTTTCAATTTTAATTTAGAGATAAAGTCTCACTAAGTTGCTGAGGCTGGCTCTGAACTTGTAATCCTCCTGCCTCAACCTCCTCATCTGCTGGGATAACAGGTGTGTGCCACTGAGCCTGGCTTTATACAGGATGTTTTTAAAGTGGAGGCTATACTTTAGTGTCAGAAGAGGCTCATGTAGACATTAATTTTATATATGCAGATGATACTACGCACACTTGAAAATCATTTGGCCCCTCAGGAGTGCAAATCTCATTTACACTGTTAATTTACCAAGCAAATAATTCTCTTCTACACGGGAAAATCACAGAAGTTTGAAGTGGAACAAATTCTAACAATATCACATGATTTTGGTAGCTAAGAAGAAATTATAATGGGTGTGAAATAGAATATTAATCCAAATATTTCAGATGCTAAGTCTGGATAAACATTGCTTTTGAGATGATATAAATTTTCAAAACAGTCGAATTTTTAAAGTTGTCATTTCCACAAATTTATCAAAACTATAAATGCAAATTTATCGAAACTACTTTATGTTTTAAATTTTTTTAAACTTTCTACATTTATGTGTTCATAGTGGTGTTAGGGAAAGAGGGAAGTAAAATGTTCAGTTAGTTTTAAGTAATAGGGGAATTTTGACCTTTTTATTCCTATCCTATATTTATTGCCAAAATTGGTTAAATAACTTTGAATGGAATAAGGAGGATTCCAATCATGCACCTGACCTTGTTGGAAGCAGTGCTATGCTTGGTTAGGAAAATCTGTCAGGGACACGTAACGGAGTAACACTGCTTGCTAGCTCTAGGCTGGCACTGAAGAACCCCCTAAATATTTCAAGCCTTTATTATTTTTCCTTGAATAAAAACAGATACATGTTCGCATCCCCACTTTGAAGACTTGAAATACTTAAAATGTACTTTAATTCACCTCAAGATTTTCACTTGCAATTTGTTGTTTTAGTGGCAAAAACATGACAAGTAATTCTACTTCGTTCATTTTCTTTTTAAGAAAGAGGGGACAGTGACAAAGAGAGAAGCCATTTTTATTTAATTTTTCACATGATTTTCATCCCACAGATACTTTGTTGTATACGTTGGTGCTGGGGTTTCAACTTGCGTACTCGCGCATGCCAGGGAAGCTCTGTAACTTCAGAGCCACCACTCCAGCCCCTCTACTTCATTCTTTAAATCAGTGAATTGTGAGATTTGAATTCTGCATTTGAAACATTAGGACAAATACATATGCTATGTATCTCCAAAGACAAAGATCAGAGCCAGAGAAATTATTATTTATACAAAACATAATTAAAAGACATATTTTTGAGTCTTGTCAAGATTTATTTCAGGGCAATTATTAAAGATTTGTGAAAAATTAAACAGGAGGTACATAAGGAAAAATATCTTGAATTTAATGGAGTTGAAAACATATCTAAGTATATGGTATGCAGTTAAAGCAGTTCTCAGAAATTCACAGACTTAATATCTAAGAGAGATGTAGTCCACAATCTAAGCCTTCATCGTAAGACACTGAGAGGAGCAAACCTAACTCCATGTAAAACAGTGAGGAAATAACAAAGGTAAGAGAAGAAATCAATGAAGTAGAAAACAGAAGGAAAAATCAATAAAAGCAAAAGTTGCATCTCTGGGAAAAATCTCAATATAATTACTAAAGTACCAGCTGGGCTGAAAAGAAAAAAGGTGACACGGTGACTAATGTCAGACATGAACAAGAGGCCTTAGGACACATGCCACCAACAATTTAAAAAAAAAAAAAACTCAGTCTATCATAAATAACTGTGTCCATAAATTTGATTTAGACAAATTGGGCCAATTCACTGAAAAATATAAATTATGATACAGGGCTTCAGAAGAAACAAAAAATCTGAACATCATTTACCTATCACAAAATTGAATTCTTTTTTCTACTCCAAATTTTAAATCTTGCCATCGAGATAATACAACAAAAAACAACGCAGACCCAGACGGCTTCGGGTGAGTTCTATTAAACATTTAAGAGACGGAAACTTAACTACAGAAACTACTAAGAGAGACGACAAAGGAACCCATTTGTGTCCAGCATTACCCTGTCGTGGAAACCAGAGACCGAGGCCACTCTCTCATGATCAGGGACAGAAATGCAACACCGAGGAGGAGGTGGGCACCGTGTAAGTAAGGGAGGCTGCTCTTCCATGCAAATACCAATCCATGTGCAAAACATACTGCAGGAACACAGGACGAGAAAGGCCTCCTGGGACCCCCACAGATGCAGAAAGCGCAAATGACAAATCAGAGCTCCCTGGCAAACCCACAGCTAACGTCCGTGTCTGTGAAGGATAGAAAGCGTTCCCACTAGGACTCAAGGAGTCGAGCCTTTCTGTTCTCACGTCTTCAACTCCACCTGTGATGATGGTGCCAGCACTGGGAACCATAGGCATACCTCCCAACTTACCAGGTCCTTACCAACCAAAATAAAATATTCAATGTTTGTAACAGACCCAAACATAGGAGCTAGAACTATTAAACTTCTAGGAGGAAATGTAGGAGAAAATCTGTGTGGCCTAAAGTTGATTCCTTACTTCTTACCAATTTAAAAACTATACCCAAAAAAGAAAAAATTAATAAACTGATAAATTTAGCTTATTTAAAAGACACCATTAGGGCTGTTGCGGTAGCTCAGTGGTTAAGGCACTTGCCTGGCATGAGTGAGGACGTGGGTTCAAACCCCAGCACCATGTACACAACAGTGTCAGAGCAATGAATGCCACATGAAAAACTAAATAAAAATTGATTGTCTCTCTTTATCTAACATCCCCCTCTCTTTAAAAGATAAAAATAAAAAAGACACGATTTGAAAAAATGAAAAAACAAGTCATAGATTAAGAGAAAATATTACCAAATCACATATTCCATGAAAAGACTTTTTTCCAAAACGCATTCAGGACTCTTGAAGCTCACTGATAAGACAGATAATACAGTCTTTGAGCAATGGCCAGCTAATAAGTACACAAACAGTCGCCCCACACCACCAGTAGTCAGGCGAATGCGCATTGGACCTCGTCAAGAACCACACATGCACTAGAACGGCTCTAATGAAAAAGACTGGGCACCAGCTGTCCGCACACAAGCAGAGAAACAAACCCTGACCTATCCGGGGTAGCAAGGTAAAGTGGCACAGTCAATTTAGAAAACAGCTGGGAGCCGGGTGGCTACCCACACCTATGATCCCAGCAGCCCAGGAGGCTGAGGCAACAGGATCTCAAGTTCAACGCCAGCCTCAGCAACTTAGCAAAGTCCTAAGCAACTTCGCCAGAGCCTGTCTCAAAAGTAAAATATATTTAAAAAGGGCTGGAGAGGTGTCTCAGTGGTTAAGTGACCCTGGGTTCAATCCCTATTACCAAACAGGGGGAAAAAACGGAAGTGAGGGGAGTACGAAGAGAGAGAGAAAAAAACAGAACACTGACCCAGCCATTCTACCCCTAGTTGTGTACTCGAGAAGAATAAAAACCTACGACCACACAAAGCCCTGCACATGGGTTTGGAAGCAGTCCAAATGTTTCAACTGTTGAAGGAATGAGCAAGTGTGGCCTGTCATGTAATGGAGCCACCCACTGACACCTGCACCAACACGGATGACTCTCAGAACAGAAGGAGGAGGTAGACACAGAGTTGCCTGTTTAATATTCCACGCATCTGAAAGTTCTCGAAGCAGCACACTTTGTAGGAGACAGAAAGCAGAGGAGGTTGCCTGGACAGGGGGAGAGAGCAGGACTAGAACAAGCTGGCTTTGGGTGCACCTGTGTGGCGAACTCTTCAGCTCCGCACTTCCTCGGGTGAACCTCTTGGGCTAAATCATAAGCACAACAGATCTGTCGGATGTGTGGGTGAAGGAGACTCTGAGAAGACGGAGCAGGAATCCTCCAAACACGCTCATGTAACACCCAACCTCAGACTTCCCATGGGGTGCAGTCCAAGAATGAAAGGTGCACAGAGGGGCCAAAGGCAAAGACGGTGAAAGTGCAGGCCAAGGTTGAGACGTGGACAGAAAACTCGGACCTGCTGACCGAGTGGTACCATGCGTCAACAGGGATTGTTCGACTCCCACGCAGAGGGGAGTTAAGGGAAAAATTTCAACAGTTGCACATCAGCTTATGGACTTTTCCAGCAGTTCTAAATTCAGTCTCAGTTTTATGAAAAAATTCTTAAACAACCTGGGCTAAAAACAGAAAAAGCATCAAAACATTTCTGTAAGAGTTGAAATGCCAGGAGTCACTAAGACAAAAGAAAAGCCTCCTGTGGCTTGGGAGCCCATTCCTAATCCTCCAACAAGGACACTGGGAGCAAAGCCTCCCCTTGCTAACTGGTGGCACGCTCCCGGGCCTTGCTTAGCCTTAATAAGCTTCGGATTTCTCTTACATAACGCAGGCATAGTTAAAGACGTTCGTAGATGAGACGAATGAATGAGCACGTTGCTCAAGGTGCTGCTGACCACACAGTGCTCAGCTGTACTCAGTACTGTGCCTATGGCCTGGTCAAAGACGCTACCAAGTGTCGGGCAATGGGTCAACACTCATTCTTTAATAGAGCTTCCTGTGAGGGAGGCTCTATTCCTGTCTCCACGAGAAATGTCCATAGTCACCTCAGAGGAATAAGATTCAGGAAAGTAAATCACCCATTGTCACACGCTGGGGAGTAAAGGAGGGTCCCATTCTAAGTTTTCGGTCCCCACCCAGAGCAGTCCTTCTTATCAGTCACTCACGGAACACTGGCTGATCAGAAGTTCACACAAAACTAAACTCATTAACAACAGTATCTGCACATTGATTTGCTGAAATATACTCACACTGGCCTGCATATTTGGAATTGTATTGTGGCTAGTAAAGGTCAACTGATTTGCAGAAGGTCACCAGATTACCACCAGTGGGACTGGAACGCCTGCCTGTCCAAACCTTGCAACCATATCTGAGGCCTGCTCTCTACGGCCCCAGGCAATTTAAATCCCAACTGGCTACCTGCCACACTTGCTCTTCCTAAGATTACTTATTCTTATCATTATCAACCCTCATCAAGAAATAGTATATGTAAGTATTCCTGTGTGTAGATGGCTCAGAGGCAGGAAGCAGTGAAAGTGCTGCGGGGAGGAAACGGAAGACACCCAGCCAGCTTTGGATCTCTGGGTACCACACATCAGCACCAGCGTCTTCATCATCTAAGTCTAAGAAGGGGATAAAGGATCAACACACTGAGGATAGCAGCTGGCACCCAGCTGATCCTTAACAGGCAGCACTTGGCTCTCACACCCCCAGAGACTAACGAGGGAGGCGGGCAAGCCCCACCAGCACCCTTCTCCTTTAGCACACATGGCCCACATTCCCACTGACAGGCTACCTGGTGCCACAGTTAGACATCAGGAAATTACAAAAGGACGCCAGAGGTGGTGCACACTGTAACTCCAGCTACTCAGGAGCCCGAGGCAGGAGGTTGGCAAGTTCGAGGCCGGTTTGGGCAACTTAACAAGACTCTGTCTCAGAATAAAAAATAAGAAAAGTCCCCGAGTTCCAAACAGAAAAGAATTTATAGGAGTTATATAATCAGATTATAAAGGACGCTTATGGAGAGCTTATATAACATGTTTGATTTTCTTACCACCAGCAATATTAACTAAAATTGGATGACACTGATATTTGCTGAGCTGGTTTATGCGTAAAGTTAAGGAATTATAAAATGCTCTAGATCTGAGCAACATTCTGGCTGCAGCGAAACCTGACCAAAGTCCTAAAATATCCAACGAAAAATTGCACTTAGTATGTTTGTTTGATTTAGTAGTTCTAATCAAAATTTTCTTTTTGGAAGCTTTGTTCAAATACATAAATACCTCTCCATCTTTCTGTCAGTTCATCCATCAGTCCATCTGTCTGTCCAGCCATACGTCCACCTAGTCTGCTTGTAAGTATGCCATTTCCTGCTAAAGGACAAGACTCCGTCTACTACTACACTCTCACGACAGAGCCCTGTGATGGACAGATCGCAGTTCAGGTGTGCGTGCATGAGAGAGCCCTGTGATGGACAGATCGCAGTTCAGGTGTGCGTGCATGAGAGAGCCCTGTGATGGACAGATCGCAGTTCAGGTGTGCGTGCATGAGAGAGCCCTGTGATGGACAGATCGCAGTGCAGGTGTGCGTGCATGAGAGAGCCCTGTGATGGACAGATCGCAGTTCAGTGGGGGGAGCTTTTATCAGGCATGCAAAATGCACCAAGTCTCTCACCAACGATGCTCTTCATAAAAGTTTCACTCCGAGGTTCATTTTCCTAGAGTCTGGGCCCCCTAAAATTGCATACAAAATATATGTGTAGTTTTATGAAGGAAGTGGTCATTGTTTTCTTCTAAATGTTTGAAGGTTTCTGTGGCTCAAACAAGATTAGTAAACATTTCTGTGAACACTTTGGGCCAATCAAAAATATTGGGACAGTGGATTGCAGGATGACAGGTAATCTTCAGGGTGTCTAGCAGACCTTTTATTTTAAGCAGAGAAGGTGAAGTGGCTGAGTAAGGAGTAGAAATGATCACCGCTGTAGAAGTAGACTTAAGTAGAATCTATAAACGGAGCCTTATGGTATTACTTTGGGAGGGGGACAAATAAAATAGGCTAGCTCTCATCAGTTCACACAGTTTAACCTAATAGAAGTTCACCAGTATAAAACGAGGAACCACCCTGTCAATTATTATGTGATTTCTAGGAGGATGAAAACTGGTGTTTTCCAGCCTTCCAATATCTCTATAACCAATTTCCTATATTAAATCTTCTGTTAGAAGATAGCACAGTTTCTCTTCCTGATAGCATCATGATGAAACCATCAAGTTCACTAATGCTCATGTTGTGCAACCTTAGTGAGATGGCATGGGGACAGGTGACAACCCCTTACGATAGAGTCAGAAAGAAGAAATTAACAGTCACGAGATACGAGCAACAAAACCTCAACCTTGACCTATCTGGAAACAGAACAGGAATATCTATGTGTTCCGATTACTATACATCAGGCGTGGCATTCTGCACAGAAGAACACATAACAATTCCCGTCCTTTAGAGGGGAGTTTAAACCTCTCTGTTTAAAGAAAGTGTTTCCAAATACGAGGTGAGGCCTACATGCTAACATGCAATTAACATGTTAAGTCCTGGTATTTATAATCAAAGCTTTTCAAAGGCCTCGCCCTGAGGAAAACCCCGTAGCAATCAGTTTGCAATTAGTTCCTGTTTTTGAAAGTAACAAATCAACTTTTAATAAGCTAAAATAATCTGGATGAGTCATTTAGCTAAATTCAATACAACTTTACTTCTTTGAAGTAAAACAGTAATATTTAATGCAAGAATAAAGGAAGAAATACGTAGAAAAAACAAAATGATCTGGAAACATTTCATAAATTTCAGGATACTGAGAGATCCGATTTGTAAAATGGCAAAACAAAAAACCTATTAAATTCTTGCAGCAAAAATTGATCAAGTGTGTGGGGAAATGGTTTCTAAAACTCACAAAATAGAGGCTACCAAAAGGGGGTGGGCAGGGACAACCAGAAGATGTGACACCACATTTCCAAAGCCAACATAAATCCAAAAGGTACAGTTCACATCCGAGCAAAGATCAAATGAATCATCACTGCTAACTAGAACTTCAATATGTACCATGTTGAGTAGGTTCTTTTTATCATGGAAAACCACGGCTTGCATTCCACAGCAAATATTTTGGAATAAGCACAAAGCCTTACATCAGACCAAAGATACGGCTTTAAAAATGAAAAGGAAGCATACTGCTAACAGGGTTATAATACTTCAAAGGGACCAGATTAAATTTCACAGAATTTTTACACATCTGTTATTAAAATCATTTTATGATACTGCTGGCTACAGTGAAGGTATTTACTGTCTATGGTACTGTTAACACAATTCTTATATGAGTTTTTCTGTTTCTATGGTAACATGGATTATGAGGTTCAATGAAGCCGGATTCAGTAATGTGTATTTTTCTGTTATTCAAGGTGAAAAGGAAATGAAACATTTCTAAAATTCATAAACTGCAGCAAATGTCTGAATTCCATTTGGAGATAAGATGACAATTACTAAAGTAATTAGAATTCTTCCTGGATGGAATTATTTCGCCCACAGTGGAAATTTAGATTTGGGAATGAAAGCAGGGGCTGGTGTACATTCAGCAGCAGTAATTAATTACAACCAAAACCAGGTCGCCGTTCTGATACCCTGGAACCGACTCTACCTTCTGTTTCCGCCTCCGACTACAATATGAAAGGAAACTCGTCCCCTGCCCCCATCCCTTAAGTCAGAAAGATAAAGTGGGTGAAATCATTTTATTCAAGAGAAAAATCCAATTACAGAAATAATCAACTTTTCCCTCTTGCTTTAGTTTTTCATATTTGAAAGGGCATTCACATTAGCAAAACCAATTAAATGAATATCAGGACAGGGCAAAAAACTACAGAGTTGGGCAAGTTTTGTAAATCTTTTAAAATTAAACTAAAAAAAAACACTTATTGAAATTTTACAGACTTAAATCCAAATCATAGCTCTCTTTCTGGGAAAGCATAAATGGAAAGTGACTAAATATCAGGTCTCAGGAAGAGTAATTTGTAAAATTATACAGAGATAATGCATTTGGTCCTAGTACCCAGTTCATTACTAGGAACAAATTAGGGAAGTTATTACTATTTGACAGGTGGGTACTGGGGATTAAACCCAGGGGTGCTCTAACACTGAGCCACACCCCCAGTCCTTTTTATTTGAGAGAAGTTCTTGCTAAATTGCCCAGGCTGGCCTCAGCCTCCTGAGGGTCTAGGGTTCCAGGCCTGTGCCACCATGCCCAGCCAATCATTGCTTTTAATAGATGTGCTGTTGTTAAGAAATGGCACTCGGAGGCACCACACTGTAGGTCTTGTGTCATTCTGAAGTGCACTACTCAACAGCGACACACACAAATAGGAATAAACGTGTAGCGATCCAAGAGAGATCAGACACTACACCTACGTAACAGAAAACAAAATCTCTAAATCAAACAGAACGACTTATAACTTCATTACTTTTTAGTTGAACTCATTTTGTGTTTTGTTGTTTTAAGGCACGGGTGGGTAAACTATGGTTCACAGGCTATTATAGCTGATGCCTGCTTTGTAAATAAAGTTTTACTGGAACACAGCCACGCCTGATCATTTACATATTGTTAGCTGCAGCTTTCCATGTGAGCATGCAGTTGAATGGTTGTGACAGCTGCAACAGGGACCATGTGCTCCACTAAGCCAGAAACCTCACGTCTGCTGGGACTCTAACAACCTGGCCCAGCACTCTGCTTACCAACATACACTCCAGGGACCTTCCATACCTGAGGGACAGAGGTACAGAATGCTCTCCAGTAGCTCACTATACCACCTGCTTAGCTCCTTTCTAAAATGTTCACTTCGGCGGCCCAGTTCTCTGATGAATTTTCCTTGAT
>PVKS010006179.1:0-80097 GCA_004027875.1 Aplodontia rufa
CTGTGCCTAGGAAGATGCAGGTGCACTTGACTGGTCTGGGTCAACGTTAAATGCTATTGTGACTTGGTTACGGCGGAGTGTCAGGATCGTGTCAAAGGTGCATGCAATCCTAAGAGACAGGGATACTGGGACAGCTGATGGCATTGAAGATCCAGATTCAGAGCCAACAAAGGGAAGCAGGAAGGGCTGGGAATGGGACTGGACTCATGTGAGCAGCAAGAGAGGAAGCTGGTTTGCTGGTGCCAGTCAACATAGGTGATAAGATACCCTGGGGTTTTCACCTGTGTTTCAGACCACTGGATAAGGTGGTTTTTGTTGGAATCTTGAGATAGTCTCACATTCCTTATTTTAATGGAACTGTGAGATAAGCAAGGCAGTCTGATTGTGCCCATTTTATGGATAAGAAAATGGAGGCCCAGAAAGGAAGAATGACTTGCCTAAGGCCACAGCGGGTTTTAGAGGTCAAGCAAAGAATGAAGCAGGGTCACCTGATCTCAAAGGCAGCCCTCCTTCCTTCTCACATCCTCTTTCAGATCAATGATCTGAGCATTGATATTGAAAGCTCAGAATGGGGTGCTATGCCCCCTTTACTCTTGGGGCCACTAACAGACACCTGTTTGCTGGATTGCTTGACTGTTCCAGCTAGAATTGCTCTTCCACTAGCATCTGTTCTGACCACTAATGAACTGGTGACTTCTTTAGGGGATAGGTGCCCCCGCTGGCATAGTCTGAGCCATCCTCAGCTGCCCCTGGTCAGGGTGGAGTTTAGCCTTTGAAGCCTGCAGCCTAGCCTTCCCCTGCGTGCACTCCGGAAACATAACTCTCATTCCCTGGCTTCGTGATTTGTCCCTTTGAAGGCAAAATTGCTGTTTTCCTCCTTGCGATTCATCTGAACCCAAGCTGTATTTCAGTTTATTGACTTGGCTTGACTGTAAAACCACAGGTGGGGAAAACACAACCTTTGCAGCTCGGGGATCTTTCCTTTGGGAAAATAGGGAAGGAAAACTGGCCTTTCCATGGCCACTGTCCTTCTGCCATGAAGGAAGATATTGCCAGGTCTGAAAACTGACCCAGACTTTCCTTGGAGCCATTTGTGGCTGACAAAATTGCAAGAGTTTCCTTCAAATGGTTGTAATGCTCCTTGGAATTTACAGTCTGGGATGCTCCCCAGGGCGCTCTTCTCTTGCAGGATCCCCACATGCCATCCCCACGATGTCCCAGGGAGTGGGGCCGGGAGGAGGCAAGATGGGTGCATTGGTCCCCTTCCCAGTTATCTGTGGCCTTGTTTGGGGTCAGCACTGTGTGTTCTCAAGCCCTGGGAGTCCTGGACTTGGCTTCCAATTCAGTTGGTCATTCTCCAACTTTTTGTTTTTGTGACAATGGGCAGAGATCATTTGCTGGGTTAGAAGACAGCTTTGGGGACATCTGTTTGTTTTTGATCTGTTTCTGTATCATTTACCTGTGAATTCATTCACTCTCTTCCTCCCTCCTTTCTTTTTTCCTTCTACAAATAATCCATGCATCCATCCCTATTTGTATGAGCTATTTCTGCCCAGTTGGTACGGATACACACTTGTTCATAGAACATGTGTACTCAACAATACCTTATTACTTAAACAACTTTGAAATATGTAACCTAAATTTTCTTTTTTTTTAGGACTTTTTTTTTCCTTCTGGAGCACAAATATGAACTCAGAAATGAACTGACTCTTTATCAGTAAGAAGGCTGTTTTGCCTTTGAGCAGAGCCTTTCGTACGGGTCTCTGCTGGTGGTTATTCATATTTAGCTTGCAGGTGTTTGTGTGCTTCCTTCTAACTCCGAGGGTGGCTGTGGGCCACGATGGCCATTGTGTTCCGAAGATGGACACTCCAAGCCTCAGACAGAGTGCTCCACCCATAGCACCTGGAGTACGACACCCTTGCCCTCCTATGTGCCTGGAGATTGCCACACTGTTCACTTGCTGTGTCTGCTGCCTGGAATGTGCTCATTCATTTTAGTCACATGCAGAGCATCATTTTGGGTGCCACCTCCACCATGAAGCTTCCCCAGTTCTGCAGGTAGTGCCAGACTCACCCCTTACGTTCTCACTGTCACATTGTACCCTGTGAGCTCCTCGAGGGTAGGATGTAGGCCTTGTCTTCTTTATCTCTCCATAAAGAATGAGTCTGTCCAGACTAAAAGGAAGTCAGCTCTGTTGGTGACTGAGAAGATAATGGATTTCGATAGGACATTTATACTTAAATCCCCAAACATGCTTTAGACAGCACATTGCTTTGGGTCATGAAGTGTCCTGGTCAGTGCACCGAGTGTGACTGTGCACACCTGTGGGTCTGGGAAGGCTTTGCCACCAGGGCCTCTCTCAGGAGTCTTCAAGGACTTTGAGGCCAGGGAACTGAAGATGTGGCTGGCAGGAACACGGGCTCTTCTGAATTGCATGTGATAATTAAATGAATAGCAAATGCACCAAGAACAGTGTCCACACCTTCCAGACTCCAGTGATGATCAAAACCAAAGAAAAGCCACAGAAGTGGCCTTCGGTCAACCCACGGTTCCTTCACTCAAGTCGGTGTTTCTGCCCTACGCGAAGCTGGCGAGTTGGAGTTCAGGCAGGAACACTGCAGATAACAAAGTGGGGGAATTAAAAGAAGGTACCATTTCCGAACAATGAGAGGTCCCTGGGCCATGAGCAGGGCATGAGGAATCCCACTGGGCAAGCCACAGCTGGAGCTGGGGTGTTGCTGAGTGGCAGCTGCAGCTGGGCTGTCCCTGTGGCTGTGGGTTCAGGAGAGATGGCCTGAGAGGTGATCTCATCTCACCCCACACCCTCCACTCCTGTGCTAGCACCTTCCACTGGCCAACCCAACTGGAAGCCAAAGGGCAAGGGAGCTGGTTATGCAGCCCCAGATCAGCCTCCGGGCACAATGCAGAGTGGAGGGGCAGCGGAGACTCCAGCATGGGCTCTCTGCACCCAGACAGTGCCCACCCACCACCTACACATCAGCACACCATCTGCAGATGAACAGGCTCACATCCGAGAGCCATCTGTACTCCTGCAGGGGTCTTGGAGGGATCTGAGGAGTGGGGTCTGTGCTGGCTGGCAGAGAGGGCTGACTCCCAGGGGGGTTTACTGCCTTACCAGATGGGCAGTGCCCATGAGCACTACTCGGCCTCACTCTTCACCTTCCCTAGGAGATGCAGCCGGGGAATTCTGGCCTCAGGACTTGGGAGGTGTAGGCATGGTAGGAGCAGAGAGCTTGGCCAAAGAGATAGAGGCGGCGGCATTCTGCTCCACCAAACACCTGGGCACGCTCAGTCATCTGCAGTCACGCAGGAGCTGCCAGAGGATGAGCTGCTTCGGGTGCAGTCCAGAAGCCTTGGGGCTAGACAGACCCTGAGCTTGAATCTTGGCTCCCATGCTGAACTTTGGGCTGGTTGCTTAACCTCTCTGAGCTTCAGTTTCCACAACTTTGAAAAAAGGAAATAGGATTCTAACCTTGTAAACGGTGGTAAGGGCATGCGTAGTGCCTGCTCCAGCAGCTGATGCGTGGATTGGTGTTAGAAGCTGGATACTCCTTGGAGCAGATCTGGCTACCCAGGATTGTGCGTGCTTTGATCCCCGGTCTCTTGAAGCATCTTTGCTTTTAGCCTCCTCCTGGTGAATGACGTGGGGGGAAACTAAGGCAGCTTAAGAGTTGAGACAATGTCCAGGCCCCAAATGGGCTTGTTTTTAATTTTCCCACAAGGCACACTTACCATGAAAAGTTGCGGAAAATTCGATGCTCAGTTTACAGTCCCAAGAACATGGAAAAGCTCTTTTGCCAGGTTTTTTTCTTTTTTAAAGATGGATGTTGTTTCTGGGAGAAGGAATATCGTACAGTGGCTCAGGAGGAGACGGTGAGTCAGACGTGCTGAGAGCTGGGCCAGTCCACCCGCTGTGAGTCAGCGCTGCCCATGGGGCCCGTCAGGCAGCGGGCCCAGCAGGCTACGGACCAGGTGTGTCTCCCGCTCAGGGAATGGCAGCTGCACTGTCCTCTCATCCTGCCAGGGGACACAGGAGGAAGTGTTTCGATGTGGTATTGTCATGGTGGCCAACTTGGGCAGGTGCTGAGGTGGTCACCCCCTTTTCCCTAAATGGCCCCACTTTTGGATCAGCCCTCACTATCCTGCCTAACTTTAATCACACTCTCCCAGCCCATGCTCATGTTTTTCTCCCAGTTTTAATCTTTGGGGATCCAGAGATGGTGGCGTTTGGGCTGGCAGAGCTGGGGAAGAGGAGAACATTCTGTTCTGGGGACTTTGAATGTACCTGGAGCTGAAAGGCTGTCCTTCCAACTGTCCCAGAGGGATCCAGACTGCAGGAAATCAGAATGCAGGGAGCCACACACTTAGATAATGAGCGGGAAGAAGCCTCTGTGTCTGACAAGACGGTGGGCAGCCCAGACAGGAGGACGTCTTTCCCAGCCTGCGCTGGGAGGCGGGCAGTTCAGGCCTTTAGGGGAGCTGGCTCTGGTAAGACTCCACCCCTTCCTGGCTCTGTGGCTTGAAGTGTGGAGGTTGACCTCTCTGATCCGGCTGCTCCTCATCTGCGAAATGGGGAGGCAATTCTAATCTCACAAGGCTTTGTTTTTAAAGCTAAATTCAATCAGATGGTTCATGTGAAATCACGTAGTGGGCTCCAAATTTTAAAAATAAGTGTAGACGTTATTACTATTAGATAAGGAAAAGTCAGCAAATGAGCGAGTTGTCTGAGGTCACACCGCCACTAGAGCCAGGACCAAGCATGAGCCTCTCCTTCCCAGCATTCTGTGCAGTCTTGGTCTCCTCCATTTGCAAGGGGGTGTTTCTCCATCTACAGTGTTTTAATTGGGTGGCCACTCTGCTCAGGGGCAGTCATTTGGGAGTTAATGTCGACCTCTCTGGCTGGCGCTCTGGAGCATGTCTGGTGCTGGGGTGGCCTCTGAGTAGCCGGTCACTGCAGAGGGCGCTGTGGCTCTTGGAGAGGCTGGGCCCTGAGGTGGGTTTCAGCTGAGGGCTGCTTGTCCCTTCTCAGGGCCCTGCAGCTGGGATTGCTGGTGACTGTGTCTGCCTAAGGTTTTGAGACTCTCCAGTGAAAACTCCCAGCATGGGCTTCTGCCCTGAGGCAGGCTGGCTCATTTCTAAGCATCAGATGGAAGCATCTAGATGGGCTGCTGGCACCATAGGGCTGGCTGCCCCAGAGGCGTGTGACTGGGTGGGGAAGGGTAATAGCCTGTGCTCTGGTCTGAGGTCCCTGCAGTCCCCACGGGGACTATGAGAACGCATGTACTCCCATAAGCACTGCAGGTGTCAGCTTGGGGAGGGGTCTTTCCAGGAGAGGAGGGAGTGCCAGGCCTTCTCTTGGTTTAAGTGAGCAGTGTGCCTCCTTCCTAGAGGGGACACCCTCTCTGCTTGGTCCTTTGTGCCTCTGGGTGGAGTTTCATCAGCATAACCCTTATACCACCAGCTGATCCTTGGTCCTGCTCCAGGCTTGCTCTGCCCAGCCCACCTCCAGCTGCCCTCCCCACTCCTTCCAAGTCAGTGACCTGCTGGTAAAGGAGTCTGGGAGTTAGGATAGGATATGCCTACATTAGGACCCTACCTTTGACATTAACAGCCTAGGAAGCCAGGAAACTTACTCAAACCTCAGTTTCCTTATTGAAGAAATGGGCTTCGTCTTTCCTACCTTCTGGAAGTTGGGTAAGGATGAGATGAAGCCTGTGCTGAGTAGGTGCACAGCAAAGTGTGGTCGTCATTTTCATCACTCAAGGCCCAGCCTTAGAGAACCCCTTTGAGACTGACCACACCCACTCCCCTCTGACCCACTTTTTCTGTCTCAGGGCTGCGGCTCTGCTCTGGCCCAGTCTGGTTGCTCCCACGCCTTAGCCACATGGTCCTCTTGCCCCAGGAGCCTGTTTCCTTCCCCTGAGTGCCCGCTGTGCTGTTCTGGACCCACAGACTTTGCTGGAGTGTGGAAGTGACATCTGTCCTGCTGGTTGGGCAGCTCCATGGGTCAAGAGAGGCCCAGTCATTAGGTCCCAAATCTGCCATCAACTGTGCCCTCCCTGGAATTGAGCTCCCAACGGTGTCCAGTCCATCTAGGATCACAGAGCCCAGGGGGTCAGAGCAGGGGCACCACAGAAAAGACCCACTGACTCAGAGGCTGGAGAGAGAAGGAACTGACCGGTCCACAGCAGCTCACAGTGGTTTGGCACTGAGCCAGGGCAGAGCCCAGCTCGGATGGCGTTGCTCCTCGATCCTCAGCTCTTTAAGTCCCTTTCTAGGAAATGTGTGGATGTCCAAATGAACACATGCATGGGTGGCTTCCAGGGGGACATAGTCAAGCAGTCAGGTGTGTTAAGACAGGGTGATCCGGGCACTCTGTAGTGGCTCTCAGCCAGAGAAGTAAGGTGGTTGGAGGCCTGTTTCGGAAGTCTCTCTCTCGTGAAGCAGGTAGGCTGGTGCCTCGGGGAGGAAGGAGTTCTGTGTGATCAGGAGTGGGCAGGGGGCAGCCTGGGTTGCTTCCTCACTACCTGAGTGCTGCTGGTTGGCCCCCCCGGGGGTGACACCTAGCCAAGTCTGCCTGGGCTGACCTTGGGGAGAGATGCTGTCAGGGCTCCAGTGGAGTCTGGGCCTCATTTCCTGCGGCAGGAGCAGGGCCAAGGCCAACACTGTTAGGGGTGGAGATCGAGGTCTTGCCACCTCCATGCAACAGGAGGGGCGTCATCCTTGCCCGCAGCCTGCTGCCCTGCCCACGGGGACTGCAGCTTGGTCTGCAGGACACAGCACTCAGTGATGATAGGGAGTGCCTTTCTGGTACCCAGGAGAGGCCACAGTGATTCCAGAAATAGAGCTTAGCCTGTGAGCATGAGGCCAAAGGAGGTTCACTTTTACGCTTGGTGGGCTGAAAGACCTGGAGTCCAGTTCCTCACCCACATGACTCATGCAGAACCAGATTCAACCCAGAAAGATGCTCATCAAGGCTGGCTTTGTAGGAGTCCAAGCAGGGACTGTGGTGGGATCTGAGTTCTCAGCCCTCAAAGAGCTTGTGGTCGGGGCTTCTGAGTATGACACTAAGCAATTTTGCACTGCAGCCTGCCAGAGAACTAGAAAGCAGCATAGTTCACAGAGGGCAGAAGACCTGCTTAGCAAACCTCGGAAGCCTTCTCAGCCAGCAGGCAGGAGTGAAGACTTCTTTGCACAGTAGCCCTGCTGGAATCCATCCGGAAGTGGATTGATTATGGCAGATAGGGGTCTTGAGGTCCAGGCAGAATGTTCACCATGAATGTGAAGTAGGAATTGGGTGGTGTGTGCGTGCGGTGGGACCTGGTAGTGGGTGCATTGTGGGCTACCTGCTTCCAAGTGGACGTTTACGAAAGAGCTAAGTGTCTTGAGAGTTTATTCGGGATAAGTGACAGCTCTGCGGCGCATTCACAGCACTGCTGCTTTTTACATCCAGGGAAGCTTGAGACTCAAGGAGCTTGACCTTCCCATGAGGGCTCTTCTGCAAAACTGGGATTCTAACCTTGGCGGATTTGATCCAAAGTCTTCTTTACCATTCTACCCAAAGTTCCTTGCATCTTTAGCACGCCGTTCTTTTCTTGCTGAATCCAAGTTCCTTGGTAACCTGGTCCTTGTCAGCTCTCCGAAATGCCTTCCTTTGCACTGCTTCCCACGCATGCTGTTACTCAATGGCATCTGTGACCCTCCCTTGCACATCCATGGGGAAAGGCATGTAAACATGAGCTGGAGGCAAAGGGTCATGTCCTGTGTCATGCCTTAGCTGAGTTTCCTGCTCCTACATGGTAACTGGGCCCTGTGCTTCTCTGTTGTCCCTGTCCCCCAACCAACACTTTATCGCTCAGCTACCTTGAACATGCATTTAGAGCCCTGTAGGTCACCATGCATGGATAGGTTGAAGATGTCCTTTCTACTAGTGGTGTTCCAGCCATTTCTATAGTTCCACCTTGACCAGAGGCTGGGAACACAGTTTGGACTTAGCTGATGAGTACTGAGTGAACAAATGAAGGTAATTTGACTATCTGTAATTCTGACCTCCCATAGGGCTTTTGTACCTGAAAGCAGGTAAGTCTTACTTCTGCTGGCTTTTAGCACTGATGGTTCGAGGCATGTGATTGGCCTCATATTTCCAGAACAGCTAAACACCCCTTGCGATACTTTCCATCATGAATGAAGTTTACTTATTAATCAATCAACACATCCAATACATAGCTATTGACACCTACCATGTGGCAGTCTTTCTTTTTGTGTCTAGTGGATATGTCCTACCCCTCATGGGGCTTATATTCCAGTGGAATTAAGACCCATTTGGATGCTCTGTGGATCCATAAATATCTGCTGGCTGATTTATCTGTGTATAATGTGTTAATTTAGAAAATATTTGACACTCCATTGTACTCATAACCTTTGAATTACCAGGCTATTGCTCCATTTTAGAGAGAGTGTTTACCCAAGTACTAAATCATCAAAACTCGGCAGGAAGACACTTTTCTCATGCAGAAATCCCAGACCCTCCCATAACATCTGTGATTCATACTGCTTGCTTCATGTGAAGCAGGAATTCCTGTGGAAGATTGCAAGATGGTTAGATTTGGCACCAACTGATGTGCATGTTAGGGCTGAAACCTCAATACCGCAAGGCCATAGCAGGGGAAAGCCATTAGCATATTCATGAGTCCTTGGTCTTCTATTTATAGGTCTACTGTCAAAGCTAATGATTTTTCAGCTTTTATAAAGTCATCGAACTTATCAAGGGTTCATGCTGTAGATGAAGAATGTGTGAAATCCAAACACATGCTCATTATTCTTAGATATTAATGTTTTCAGAAATGGTAGGTATTCTTAAAGTCAGCAAAAGATGGCCAGAAATCAGTGCCTGATTCACGGCTTGATCTTTGTTCTTTCCCCTTTTCACAGTTGCTGGTGTTTGGTCCTTACCCATGGCCTTAACGTCAGGAGTTTGCTTTTCATGTGTGGCCCGGAAAAACTTCCTTCTGATGTAAGGCCATTATATTTTTAATTTAATTGTCCCACTAGACAGCTAACAGGGCATGAAGGCATCTAACTTTCCCAAGTTTAGTTGGCTTTGCTGCTGGGAAGTGTGAGGTTGAGGTTGAGAGACTGCTTTGGGCCATGATAGTCTTGAAGGGTCTAAACCTCTTTAAAGGTTGTCATGTTTTCCACTTCCTGATTTGAGCGGTGAACTATTTCATGTGGCTTTATAAGTACCGATGGGGACCCTTTGGTAAGAAAACAAAGGCATCCTCTCTTCCTCCTCCCGTTCCACTAGTTTGGTTCTGCCCGCGAATTGCCCACGCCACCCAGGTGCTGGGCAGCTTGCTTGGAGTGGGGTCTCAGCTTCCACCTCCAGGCTGTTGGCTCAGAGCATATCTGGCTTTCTTGCTCTTTCTCCAAGGAGGACTGCAACATTTTGCAGCCGATGTGTTTGGAGTAAAAATGTTTGCAGGCCCAGAGGAACATTAGCAACATTTGGGAATGTTTTCTGTTAAAACCAAAAATGAAGCTGGATTCTAATTGTGTGAATAGAAGACAGTGTGAAAGTTGGGTCCCTAGGGTCCTGGCGACTCGGATCTTTCCATTTTGCTTTCTGTACTGTTGGAAACAAAAGCTTAGTTCCTAATTAGGGAAGTTGTTGACGTTAATATAATTTGATGTTTATTGAGCATTAGAGCCATACAATAGATACAGAAGAAATTCTTAGGGAATTTTGTGGAGAAGATGGTCGGGAGATGAACAAGACTTCTTGGAGGAGATGTTTAAGGGGTATGGAACATGAGTAAGAGCTCAGCATTTGACAAAGAAGAGTAGAGTGGTTTTGATGAAGGAAGGAAATTGTAGGCAGAAGGATAAAGGAAAACTGGAGGGGCTGTAGTGGGGACCCAGTGGGGCATGAGACCGAGAGACTGGGTTGAGCTGAGATTGGGGAAAGACTTAACTAATGAGTGGATGCGAAGTTTGTAATGGCAGCTGAGAGCCTTGGGGATTTTCTGTGCGTCCAGGTTGGCTGGCTACCCTTTAGCTGCTGTTGCCATGTGATTTTAGCTCTTTCCAGCTTGCTACCTGGAGTTCAAAGTGCACAGGGGCCCTGCTGGCTAGACATGAAGGAGGCACTGCTTGGACCCTGGGGTTGGGGCCACATGGTCAGTTGAGTCCCTTTAGGTTCCTACCACGACAGTGTCTGAGTGCATTCGATCTCCCCAGAGGATAAGAACCAGGCCAGCCAGCGCGAGGTGGGAGGTACTCAGAGTGACTCGATGTCTTCGTAGTTTCCTATGCTGTGCCGCAGTGACAGCGTGCTACACACTGTGGTGGCTGCTGACCCCTTGGCCTGGGAGTGTGGAGGCAGGAGCTCAACCTTCACCTTGCCCGGGTTCGCCCAGCTTCGCTCCATCTTGGAGTGTGCATCTGTCCACACAACCGGCTGGACTCACTTGCAGACTCTGTCTACCTTTTTCTGTGTCTTCTCTAGAGCCTTGCTCCCCCATCATGTTTGGGTGAGTGCAGAAAGCAGCAGAAAGGCTGATGGCACAGACAGACAGACAGATGTGCTACCTTCTGCAGACTGGCAGGAGCACCTCTCAGCATCAGCTGCCTGAAGGACTTTCAGGGCCTATGGGATGATCCAGAGAGAGGGCTGCCTCCTCCCCAGTTGACCGATAAAGCTGACCCTGCTCCGAGTTCCAGTGCCTCAGTGGGCTCCCGGGTGTACAGCCATGCCACCAGGTTGCTTGTCCCAGGCTGCCTATATCCTCTGCAGCCATGTGTGCCTTCCCACACCCACAGCAGTTGAATTACTAGCAATATAACCCGAAGGGCAAGATTTGTCCTACAGATTCTGGGCTCATGTCTGAGCACCGCATCTGCCTTGCTGTGTGTGAAGGAGGGGGAGTATGGTATGATGTTCAAAATGGTGCTGATTCCAACCCAGATACTGTTTAGTTGGCTAACCCCCAGGTTCATTTTAATTAAATTGAAAACTGCCCATGGCTTATTGTATAGGATAAGTGCCTGGGTGGGATCTTTATGTCCCAACCTACCTGCAATAGTCAAGTGGGGGAGGCAGCTGACTACTTCATGATATGATCAGCTGCAAAGTAGTGGAAAAACCAGTAGAGTGGGCACCCAGACTGCTGGGCTCTTGTCCATCGTCATCCACTGGCTAAGTGACCTTGAATGTCTCTCGTTAACAACAGGTTTTGTTTCCCATATGTAGATGAGGTTGCTAGGCTGGACATGCTCTGAGATCACCTCCAAGTTTGGAGCATGACAACTCTTAAAATTTTCTACCTAGATAAATTTGGAAACCAACAGGAAGACATTTTTAGTGCACTCTGCCCTACTGGGGTCTGAGGCTTGGACATGGTGACCAGACAACTCTGGTGTCAAATACTCTATCACTCGCCAGACCACACACTGGGAAATGTGTCCCTGCTGCTGGGTTTGGTGATCACTCAGGTATGGAGGAAGTCTCACCATTTCTCTTGGAGAGGGAGGGAGACTCTTCCAGCTTTCTCTTCTATAAATTAAGGATGGTAGAGAGAACTCTAAGAAGCACAACAAATAATTCAAAACTGCACTCCAGTCCTCTGTGATTTAAAGGAGGAAGATCAGGAGCAAGAGGACAAAGAGAGGGGACTAAGGAAGAGGAAGCCAGGGCAGTAGAGTAGAAGGAACTGGATTCACTGGCTTCAGGTGAGCAGACATCGAGGACAGAGAGGATGCACAATCTCAGAGAAGTATAGAAGTGAATCTGAACACTTATTTTCTTGAAACTGTATTCTTTCTTTGAGGACATCAACTTAAGAGCTGTAATTGTTTTTTCTTGGAGCAGCATCTGACTTCCGTTGGTGCAGATGATTTTGGATTGAGTAGGATCACTATAAGTTCTGCATGAGGCTGATCCACTCGATAGCCCGATCATGAGGAACTCTGACAAATGTTGGACAAATAGTCACCCCAATCATCAAGGTCGGGAATAACAAGGAAAATCAGAGAATCTCACAGAACCTAGGAGCCTAAGGAGACATGGGGCCTCAGTGCAAGGTGGGGTGCCCTGGAGTAGATCCTGGGACCTTAGAAAAACTAATCAAATCCGGAGAAAGGCTGGAGTTTAGTGAATAGTAATTGGCCAATGTTGGAGTCTCAGTTTTGTCAAATGTGCTGTGGAAATGCAAGATATCAGCAGGGAAAAGAGGGTGACCTCTCTGTACTACCTGTGCACATCTTTCGGTCAATTTAAAATTTTTGCAAAAATGGAAAATTTATTAAAAATTGCAGTGCACCTGCTTTGGGTTGCATGGTGAGTCTTGCGTCCCTACTCTGTTGCTCTCTGTCAGTCATGTTGCTCTCAGCTTTCTGTCTTCTCATCTTCTGTACTCTTTAATGATTTTCTTCACAAGTCCCCTTTGCAGCGCTCCCTTATTTGGAGTGCCAGGTCAATATGCTCTTGGAAACACTCAACTTTATATTTTGTTAGAAAACTGATGTAAGCTCTCATCCACAAACCTCATGATTAAATGGTTTACCAAACTGGTTTTGAGTGGGCTGCACTGAATCAGGAACAGAAACTTGAATTTGTCCTGGGACTTCTTGGTTGTCAGCTCTCTGTTAGAAACAAGGGCTCACATGAATCCCCTCAACCCTTGCCTCATGGGGAGAATAGAGAGCAGAGTGGCTAAGGGAGAGACTTTCTAAGACCATCGGCAACCTCCTTGCGCAATGTGTACCGTGTGGCCAGCCCTCCAGCAGGTGCCTGGAAATGAGCACAATCTCATGGTTGTGGGGTGGGGTGGGTCAAGGTGTGCTGGCCTTCGAGGAGGCTGGGGAGGATGAGAGTGTGGCAGGAGACTGGGTAGCCCAGTCCAGACCAGCTGCCAGGGCTGCTCCCTGTCCGAATGTCAGAGAGCCCTTTGCAGCGAGGATGACCAATTGCCCCACTGTGCTTGGGACTGAGGGCTTTCCTGGGTTGTGTGATTTTGGTACTTATTGAAGACGGAGCATTCCAGGCAAATTGGGATGGTCAGTCAACCTGGCTGCTGCAGATGTGGCTTAAAAGGAGCCATCATTAATGGGCCTGCAGTAGCATTCATTATTAGCCATGATGGCCCCAGGGACTTGTTAATCAGTAGAAAAGAAGCTGAAAATCATGGTGGTCTGGGTGTCTTCATCCAAAGAGAATCCTGGTGGGAATTCCTATAAACAGAAGACAGACTCTCAGACCTATTCCTCCTCCAGCAAGGAGATCCTGAGGAGCTAAGTGGCCCTCGCCATTGAGAGATTTTCATTATCTTGCATGGAGGTGGTGCTGGGCTGCCAGAGGGGAGCACACACCTGTGTTGTCATCCCACAAATGATCAATCATTCATTCCTGAATCTACTGCCTGACAAAGGTGGTACCAGACATCAGACCAGGGTAGGGTGGGCACAGCTCCACTTGAGGCCTAGAGGGGGACAGGATGTGGCTCTGATAGTTCCAACATGAGAATGTCAGCTGTGAGTTCAGGGGAGCTAGGGCAGTGGTTGTTTCCTCTGCATCTCTCAGAGACTTCTCCATATTGTGAAGTTTTCTCCTCTTCTTCATTTTGGTTACTGATCTGCTGGGCCCCTAGCGCCAAGCTGAATGCTGGGTGTTCTCTTGGTTTTCTCTCCATGGCCCTCCACCTTCAGGTGGCTCTACTTTATTGATCTACTTACCACTGCCAGATGCATGATGTCTCTCTTTTTTTAAAGCGAGACAGTGAGAGAGAGAGAGAGAGAGAAGAGAGAAGAGAGAGGAGAGAGAGAGAAAAACAATTTTTATTTAGTTTTTCATGTGGCATTCATTCTCCAAGACTTCATTGTGTACGTGGGTGCTGGGGTTTGAACTCGCGTACTCACGCATGCTGGGCAAGCACCGTAAGTAACCACATAGCCACTTCTCCAGCCCCAAGATGTCTCTCTTTTGTTTCTACTGGTGGCATCCTGGGTCAGGTCCCACCAAGACCACCCCACAGCCCTGCCTCCCACGGGCACCTTCTCTATTCATCTTCTGTTTTCTCCGGGACCATCTTTAGCAAGCTTCCCCAGAGCAGGGACTCCATGTTCACATCTTCCACTCCAAGGCCGGCTGCCATTGCTCCTTGGCTCCAGCCCACCTTCCCGCCTCCTCTCACGCTGCCAGGTGTTCCGGGACTGGGCCCAGGTTTCCTTGTAAATGCTGCTTGCTTCCTGCTTACTGTGTTTGCTCATGCTGATGCCGCTTCAGGAAGGGTCTTCGCTGGGGACATCTTCATGATGCTCTCCCAGAGTTCCCGTAGGAAGTGCTGGCTGTCTCTGGGCCCTGCCCCCAGGATGACTGGCTTGACTTCCAGACTCTTCCTTTGCTGGTCATCAATGTACTAACCAGCCCTTTGGGCAGGGCTCCTTGAGAGTAGGAAAGCTCCACACCAGGAGCCTGGACATGGATAGGACCTCTGCTTAAGGTCAGGGGTTGCTGAGAGAATCAGGCACCATTGGCTCCCAGTAGTGTTTCTCAGAGTCCTTGGGCTTTCTGGGATACAGCCATGTCAAATGTGGGCCTTGGTAATGACCAGCACCATCTGAGTGGATTGATGTGTCTTGTACCTGTTCAGCATTGTCTTTCCCTTAT
Organism: Aplodontia rufa; assembly: GCA_004027875.1. NCBI lineage: Eukaryota > Metazoa > Chordata > Mammalia > Rodentia > Aplodontiidae > Aplodontia > Aplodontia rufa. Next base: position 14,685 of record PVKS010006179.1, read on the forward strand.
GAGGTCTACCATGTGGAGGCTGTGGAGGGATGATGCACTGGACAGAGAGGCCTGTGAGAAGGCCACACTGCTATCCTGACTCCCAGCCAACCCTGAAAGCCCACATTTGGGTTAGGAAGGCACAGGTGGGACTGCTGTGTGCATGGGGAGGCTGTGAGCTGGCTGTGGCTCAGGAGACAGCAGATAGCTGAATGTCTTTCCCCGGGGGAGCCATATCCCCTAGAGAAGCCACAGCATCTCGGCAGAGTGATTTTACAAGCTGGGAGTATCTTTAGGAAGTACAGACTGGATTCATCCAGAAACAAATTACTAACCAGAAATTAGCCCTTACGGTCAGTAGGAGTGTTCTTTCCCATCTATGGACTGCAGGGCAATTTTAGACCCATTTAACAGATGAGGAGACTGAGGCTGGGAGGCTTGAGAGTCTGGCTTTGTCCTTCCCAGGACTTCTTGGGGAAAGGATCTTGGCCTCTGTGGTATGCCAGTGAGTGCTCTGGGATTGGAGGTGGATTTTGTCCCTGGGAAGGTAGGCTTTCTGTTCAGGGAGGGGATGTGGGTGTGAGTGGGGAGGAAGGGGAGGAGTGGAGGGGGAAAGAAGGAGAGGAGCAGAGTCGCGGTGTGGATGTTCCGAGGTGTGAACAGCACCGTGCAGTCAAAGCTGAGGCCTTTGGTCCTTGGGTATCGATGGTATTTTCCTGCTCTCCGATGACTGTGGAGATTCCAGGTGCATTTGTGGGGAACTGCTGATGCCAAGTGTGATCAGTTAGGGGTCAGGCTTTTCCCTGTGGGGTCTTCCTGCTAGGGCTGATGTTGCTGTCACCTAAGCATGAGCTGGGGCAGCATCCAACAGGAGCAGGGCTCTGGGTTGCTCAGGAAGGGGCCAAGACATCCTCAGTAGTTTGAGCAGAGAGTTTAGAGACTGCAGACATTCCTGCTCACTGGGAACAAACCAACCACCCAGGGATAAAGAGCAGATCATGACAGGCCCTGGCAAACCAGATGTGCCTCAGAGGGCTGGAAGAACAGTTCCTTCTCCTTGGAGACCAGGGACAAGGGAGAAGACATTAATTTAAAACTGAAGGCCAGCATGTTTTTGCTTATTGAAAAAGATGACTATAACTCTGTTCTTGGGAGACACTCAGAGCTCAGAGAGTGCCAGCTCATTCCCACCAAGCAAGAGGAATGTTCCTGTACAACTGCCACTTCTCTCTTGTCTTCTTCCCAAACTCTTATTCATGCTTCAAGGTCCGCTTTACTATGCCCTTCTTGCAAAGCTTATTCTCATTGCAGGTGGAATTCATCTCTTCCTTTCCTGGCATCTTAGAAAGTCATGTCTTGATTGTGAATTGTTATCCTGTATCATAAGTGGGCTTGCTGGTACATCCTCCAATGAGGTCCCTTGAAATCCAGAGCCAGGTCTTTTACTTCTCAGTATCTTTGGGGTCTAGCTAGGCCCTGCACAGAGGAAGCACTCAGTGAAAGATGGGGCTTTGACCAAATCTAGGTAACTTCTGGGCATTTCCGGCTACACCTATAATGCCCAAGGCTACCTTCCAGCTGGTAGCTACGCTGACCACCTCCTGCTCTCTGCCCAGAGCCCAAGCTCTGAGCTGCCAATAGCCCTGGACCCCAGCAAAGTACCGTTAGCAGATGTCCTTGCCGGTGGAGGGCACATCCTGCTCACACGCAGTCCGGGGATACCATTACAGCACGGTGGTGGTTTACTGGCCCCCAACCCAACATGCAGCGCTCCCAATTGTCCTCTGTGTGAACCTGGTGCAGTATTTTAGTGTGTCCTATAGAATAATATTGAGAGAATGAACAAATCAGTGGCAGAACCTTCTGAGATTTGCCTAATTGCAACTCAAATTGTTCCCATATTGGAAATTACATGGCTAAGATGCCTTTTGGGGAACTGAATATTAGGAGCCCAGGAAGGTCAGCCAACAACGAGTCGCTGGGGTTTTTTCCTCCGTGAACTCTTACTGAGACATTTTCCTGCAATGAGACATGGATAGGTTGACTCAAAACAGATTTCACAATCGCTTTATCCAATTTTGGACGGCTTAATTCGGCAATCCACATAACCCTCTTTAATCAACCTCACGTTCAGGGCTTTCTGTGGTCTGGGGCACTTTGACGGTTAGATGTCACTCAGCACAGCTCCCCTAAATGGAGAGGCTGCAGTTAGTCTCTGCGTGGCTCTGGGAGATGCGACCATGTTTGGGACGCTTGGGTCACTGCAAGGGGCCCAGTGTCCTGTTCCCCAGCATGCAGATGCCTCGTCTCTGAGCTGGGCTATGTCCAGGGATGATGAAAAACCTTTGTGCGTGTGAAAATGGTTGCAGGTTTGCCCTTTTTGTGAGGGATGCTGAGGTCTTAAGATTTTTGATTCTGATGTTAAGTAAAAATCAATTGACTATAGGCCCTCAGGGAAGAAGTCATTTCCTGTCTCTCTCTCTTTATAGCATGGGGAACCGTAACCCTGGAGTTAGATAAGCCCAGCTGGTGGCCTTTCCACTGTCACCTCTCAGGGGTTAAGGGAGACTTCCATTTGGCAGCACTCTGACCTTTGGAGGCCCTTAGGTGTGGGTCTCCTCAATGGCTACTCACACCTGTCCTGTGAGGGGGCCTAGGAGAGAATATGGATACCCCATTTGTCTAAGCTGATGGGGTTCGTGGCCAAGTCAGGTCAGGCCCAGTCTCCAGTCCCAGTCCAGAGTGTCCTTCTGTTTTGTTTTGTGTTGTGAAGGAATCTGCCTGGGATAAAATACCACCACATGTTGAGGCTGTGCCTGGTCTGAAGCAGGACATATCAGTGCCAGGGGAAGTTATGTCGTTGCGTGTCAGCTACCGAGTTCAGGTGGGCGTTCTAAGGCTCTTTCTGATCACCCTCAATGTGGCCATTTTCCATTCTCTGCCTGGAGCCTTCCAGGTGTCTGATTCGCTGGGGAGGCTGAGCTGCCCCCGTCACAGAGCAGGTGCGTTCAGGGCCAGGTGGGGGGGAGCGGACTGTCCATGCACCAGTGCTGTGCAGCATCCTTGCTTTTGGAGGTCAACAGAGTCAGGCTGCAGCTTTCAGGAGTAAGGGATCAGGCTCGCCTGGACGGTGGGAGCGAGGGCTGTGTGTGTGGTGTGGGACTGTACCTGACTGCATGTGCTAGTGTGTAAGGCATGCTTACTGTATACTGCATGTTGTGTGTAATGGGCACATGGCACGTGTTTGTGTAGTGCGTGCACAGTGTGTGTAGGATATAGATATCTGGGTTCTTTCTTTTGTTTTTTAAGTACTAGAATTGAACCCAGGGGCACTTAATCATTGAGCCACATGGTCAGGTTGTTCTACACACACACACACACACACACACACACATATGTGTATATACATGTATATATATAAAGCATGTATGTGTACATATATACATATATATATTTTTAAATTTTTAGACAGGGTCTTACTAAGTTGCTTAGGGCCTCACTAAGTTGCTGAGGCTGGCTTTGAACTTGCGATCCTCCTGCCTCAGCATTCTGAACTACAGGGATTACAGGCGTGCACCACCAAGCCCAGCTTATATGTCTATGTTCTATGTGTGTGTGCATGCACAGTGTGTGTGTTGTGTGTGTTTGTATGTAGTATGTTTGTGGTGTGTTAATCTGTAGTCTCTGTGTATGTGCAGTTTGAGGCATGTGTAGTGTGTATGTAGTGTGTTTGTGGTGTGTATAGGTGTGTATGAACAGTGCATATTGAGTGTGTGAGGTGTGCACATGGGGTTTGTGCTGTAGGCACTGTGTGTATGGTGTGTGATGTCTCTGTAGCATGTTTGTATACACAGTGTACATGTATGTGTTGTAGTGTGTGGTATGTTTGTATGAACCGCACATATGGTGTATGGGAGTGTATTTATCATGAGAGCATGTGTTTGGATGGCCATGGTCAGGGAGAGCTCCCTGGGGATCCGTGGCCACCTGAAAGATGGGCTGTTCTATGGGGTTCACTCTGGGAACGAGTGGAGATGAGTGGCTGCTTTGGTGGGTGGGGCAGGTGGAGGGCAGGAGCTGCCACCTGGTGGGTGCAGGGGTTGCATCTGGTGGCCAGTGGCAGCCGTGAGCTGCTGTTGCTCAGAGGAGCCTGCTGCAGGCCCTCGGCCCCCATCTCAGCAGGAGAGCCAGGACTTTTGGCAAACTCTCCTACTCCAAACGCTGCTTTCTTCAACGACACTGATCTGGCCCCAAACATCTGCTGCAAAGAGGAAATAAGAGAAGAACAATCTAGACAATGACAGGCATGAGGCTTGGAGCACAAGAGAAACGGGAACTTTTGGGGTAGGAAGGGGAGATAATATTTACAGCAATTATAGTGAAAAGGATAATTATGTTACATATGTATGTAACGTGTGAGATCACTCATATTATATTTTTTGGGTGTGTGGTGTGCATTCCCACCGAAGGCAATTCAGGATGTGTGGGTCTGAAGAGTGTCGCAAAGTTGCAAATTCCTCACGGAGAGAAGTCTGCCTGTGACAGTCCTGAATGAACCTCCCGCTTGCTTTGTATTGGTCAACTTTATGATCACTGCACTCTGCCAGGCATAAGGAGCAAGGGACGGTCCCTTACAGAGAAGCCTCCACTCTGGATGGGAAGACTGAATCTGCTAGCACAAAAAGTTTAAAACTCCCCCACCCTAACATCCACACTTCTAGCTTCTTAGGAGAGCAGCTTCTGCTCTGGCTACATTGGTGGATCAGATGCCCTCTGGGGCTCCTCTGGTTGATCTCCATGCCCTGCATTTCTCCAGGGCTCTGAAGGATGGGAGAGAACGTTCTCCTTCATGCCTTCATTCAGCAGATATATAGTAAGTGTCTCCAGGTCTAGGCACTGGAGGAGCCGCGGGGTACGAAGCAGCCACAGGCCTTCCCTGCAAATGCATGAAAACAGAGTAGCAGTGACAGCCAGGCATGTGTGAGAGCCAGAGCTTGGAAGCAGAGGAGATGATGGGAGTGCTGCAGAGGGCTCCTGGTGGAATCCAGGATGGTCAGGCCAAAGTGTGCATGGCTGCAGGAACGGCAGATGCAAAGATGCCCAGGCAAGATCCAGCACCAAGAGAGGTTTATGCAGCCGGACCCCAGGGGCCTGGGAGAGCATACTTCTGATGAGGTTGGAGAAGTAGGCAGAGAAGATGTGGCGTTGTGGGAGGGAAGCTCCCTGCTTCACCCCAACTTCCCCAGAAAGCAGAGTGCATGTGGACAATGCCAGCTCGCAGTGAGCCCCAGAAAGAAGGACAAGAAACTACTGCTCAAAAGTGGCCCCTTCTGCAAGGCCGTTGGTTGACAAAGGTGTCCCCAAAAGGTGGTTCTGAAGCTCTTGAGCAGACCTTACCTGAAAGGCCAGATAGCACCCTCTACCTGGCATGGAGAGTTCCATCTTCATCCATTACCCTGACCCAGGACTCGCAAGCACCCAACTTGGAAGTGTTTTTTTTTTTTTTTTAAATGAAGCCAAAACCCAGCTTTCAATCTATGGGTAGAACTAACCTGTCTATATTCCTTTGCACACTCCTCCTTTTTGTTTTTCCCTTGATTACATCTTGTTATACAGCGTTTCTTCTAAATCAAATTTATGGAGAGTTATTTTGGAAATGGATTCTGTTTTTTCAGATATGGTGAACTTGGCAAAGAGAAACCAAGAGTAATCTTAAGATGTAGCCTTCTGTGACCTGCCTTTTGCCCAGGAAAACACTGGCTTCCTTCTGCTCCATTTTACAGATGGTCAAAGAGAGTCCTCATGCTACACTGACTTCTTTCTGCCATCACAGAGGTGGCCCTGTGGTCTGCCGCCTTGTCCTTTGCCCCAAGCTCCTCTGTGCTAAAGCTCACCCCCTGTGCTGTACTCAAGGCCAGCTCTTCCCTCCCCTTATCGTTAGTGGCATTTGGCTGTGTGGAAGGAAGCCCAGCAAAGGGTCCCTGTGGCAAAGGTGTGGGAATGGAAGGTACTGATGCGTTCAGGAATAGTCAAGGGGAGGGTTTGTGGGTGCAGAGGCACATGTGGGACTACAGGGAAAGAAGGCTGAGGTCAGATTCCAGAGGGCCTCACGGTTCAGTCTGAAACATTCTGACTTCATCCTCTGGATAGCAAGGAGTCATGGAGACCTTTGAGGGGTGATGTGATGAGATCAGCCATGGCTGCCTTCTCACCTGCGGGTGCCACCGTGGGGCACAGCTCATAAGAAACTGAGCAAATACCAGAAAGTTTGCCAGGCCACCTCTGCTCACTGTCCAACTGTGTACTAGCAGCTCCCAAATCCTTGTCTGTTTCCTGAACTGAAAACTCACGTGACAATTGCCTCCCTAGCCTCTCTACCTGGACGATTCACAGTGGAGTGAACAGATCCCAGCGGGGAGCTTCATAGTCTCTCTCTCTCTCACCTGCTCCTCCTTAGTCGTAACCTCAATAAATGGCACCTCCAGTTACCCAGCTTCTCCAGTTGGAAACTGAGGCATCACGTTGCCTCTCCCCCACACGTGCCCGCACCCATCACCAACAGTTTCTTTCAATTTTATCTTTGCAGGTCTTCATCCATTTCTTCACTACTGTCAAGCCTCTTGAATGTCTCTGCCACTCACCATTCTCCTTGGTTCTATTTTGCAGCTCCATCCAAGCCTGTCCCCAGCAGCTGGACGGACCTTTATAAAAGTACAGTGGATAGCTTTCCTTCCACCCCGACTCTCCTCGCCGTCACTTCTCAGGTTAGGGTGGCATTTCAGAAGCGCTTTCTCTCCTGGGCTCCTCTCCTATAGAGGCCTGCTCTTTTCCTTCCATGTCTCGTATTTCTTCTGTGTTTCCTTGCTTGATGCCTCTCTTCCCCACCAGACTGTAAGCTGCACGAGGCAGGGGTACGTACTTCTTGTACAACACTGTGCTCTCAGAGCCTGGCTCAGTGCCCGATTCAGAGGAATTGACTGAGTCGCCACTGCTTGAAGGAATGAGTGACACTTGGCTCTTGGTCTGTGGTCGTGCTGTCTTCACATATCCCAGCGCCTTGTGAGCAGGGAAAGGAGGAGTTAAGGACTGAGGAGGGTGGCTTGGGCTTCAGTGACTACAAATGACTTGTTCCTGCTCAGCAAGAAGGGCTGCAGCTGGAGCCCACACAGGTGCCCGGAGACCCCTCTGGTACCCTGTGATGGAGAGGGCATTCAGACCCTCTTGCCAACATCCCCCTTTAGCTGCAGGACAGCCTCTGAATGAATGATCCAGAGACTCTGGGGTCCAGAGCTGTCTCCTGGTGGCTTGTGGAGAAGCAGCTCTGCCAGGATCTCCTGATTTCAAACAGCAATTCCCATCTTTGGATTGGGAAAACAAGGCCCCAGGAGGCCAACCTGGGCCTTCAGAAGAATCAGACTACCTATGACGCTACCCATGATGCTTTGGTTGTCCCATAACCTGATCCTAGCAGTTTTCAGCCTGTGTATACTCATGATTCACAGTAATTACAGCAATCTGAATTAACTTCTCTTCTGCTCTCCGTATCTTGACTCCCTTGCAAAGTTCCCACCAAGAATTCCTGGACACTCCATGCATGCTCCTGAGCATGCCTGGCAGTTACTGTGCACCTCTTCTTCTAAAACTGCTGTCCAACTCCTGGAGTTCCCCTCCCACCACAAAGCCCTGGCCTGCTGCCTGAGCACGGCTGACTCTGCTGTCCTCCACATGGGTCACCATGGCTTCTCCTATAAGGAACTGTGGTTCTTTCCAGAGACAGCAGGGATATGCAGGGACCCTCACAGCCTGACACTGAAGGCTGGTCTGTTCCCCTTTCAGTTACGGCTCATCTTAAAGAATTTAAAGACATCAGATTGGATGGGACAGATGAGGGTCAGACAGCACATTCAGAATGCCTCTTTGCTAAGGTGTGGAAACCTCACATCCAGGTGTCCATTAGGAAGACTTCTCTTCCTGAGGCCAATTCAGTTCTTTATTCTAGGAATCTTGCCCTGAATGTGTCTGGATCCCTGTGAAGGGACCCCTATCATTCACCCATGTGGTCCAGGAAGGACTGAGCTCAGGAGTCCTGGGCACTGAAGGTAATATCCATGCTATATGCTAACAACTTGGCCCTGACAGCCTGCTGTCTGGAGGAAGGCACCGTGTAGACAAGGCAAACTTCAGTTCCTCTGTAAATCTCCATGCTTGGCTTGCATTGCTGGAATCAGCCCGAGGAATCACATCCCATAACCCCTGTTTCTCTCCTTTGTGAATATGTGTTTTGCATTTTAGCATGTCCGGTCATCCTCTGGTCTACCTTTATAATTTCTCACCTGGACATACAACATGCAGGAAAATCAAATCTTCCAAAGAACAGGTTGGAATGCCCCCTGGGAACTCTGCAGGATTCCAAGAAGACGTCATGGATTTTTGTCTTAAGTAGATTACAGCCTGAGAACCCTCCAAGTTGTCTCTGGAACTTGAGCTATAAACATCTCTGAACAAGACACATAGAGCTTGGCGTCTGCAGGGGAGCTCAGGACTGGAGTAATGATTGGCAGACAGCTCGGGGCTCGTGGGAATTTTGGGATCAGGCTCCACTGATCAAAGGCGGAGCCTGGGATTCTGCAGTTGGTTTGATGGGCAGATGGTTTGGCAATGATGAGGTGCACAGGGCTGCCTGAGAGTGAATCACCTGCTGCAGTTGGCACCAGGTCCCTGAGCCCCTTCCACAGGCCGGCGGCACCTTCGCTTGGCTCGCTTTCCTTGGCAGAGCTGCTGAACATGGAACGTTTCCTTCAGAGTTAAGGGCTGTTATCTTGCCACGAGACAGCCAAGAGCGTTCTCTGGGTTTCCAGCCCATGAGGGAGAGCTCTTCAAGAGACCGCTCCCAGGCTGCTGAAATCACGCTGGGCTGTGGCTAATAGTTCAATTCATCATGCACGGAACTTCCTCCTCGGTGCCAGACGCTGACAAGACGATGGGCAAGTGGAGGGGGTTAAGACGCGGTTCCTGCCCTTGAGGTCATCCTGGTCAGAATGCAGAGAGGTGGTGCAGAAAAGTATTCTGGCAGCATAGACAGTGTGGCTCACTTTGGCCAAAAAATCCAAAAAAGGTTCCAGTGGAAGTGGCAGATCCACTTGTACAAATGGACAAATCCCTTGCCCCACAGTGCTCTACCCGCCGGTGCTGGTGATCCCGTAAGTCAGACCCTCAGCTAGAGGAGCTCATCCTAGAGGACAGAGAGGAGGACTGACCACAGGGACTCTCTCCTGCCTGTGGGATTCTGTATGGGGCAAGGGAGAAGCTGAACCAAGAAGGTGGTGGCACTGAGTCAGAGGAGGCTGAAGGGGAACCCATCGGGTCTCAGGGTACTGGTGGCCAGCAAGGGATGCTGGGGCCAGGAAGATGCAGACCTCTAATCTGGATGACTGGTCCTTCCTCACTGAGTGATGGGGAGAGGAGCCACCCCACAGTCCAATGAGATGGGTGGGCACGAGAGGAGAGGACCTCTGTAGTGGGAGGTAGGTGAAGGGCTCTCGTGCTTCCAGTGCACCTGTGCTGGCTCAGGCAGGGGTGGCCTGTGATCCTCACACTCTGCCCAGGGGTATCTCAGATGTGCACCTTGGCCTTGGCATAAGCAAAGCGTCTCACCCAGGCTGTGGCCTTGTTTTCACCTGGTGTAAGTGCTAAGTCCTGATAGTGGAACCCCAGGCGCTAGACACGTGAGAACCGGCTGGGGACTTTTCTAACTTCCATGCCCAGGGTACCCAAGAGCTGCTGATTGATGTTGTCTGGGGTTGGGGTTGGGCTCGGCCATGTGAAAAATTCCCAAATTGGTTCCAATGCATACTCTGTGTAGGAGCCACCAATTTGGGCCATCCTGTCCATTTGTAACTGAAGAAATGGATTTGGGGAGGGAAAGGGTCATGGCCCAGAGCTTTGCAAGTGGCCAGGCTTGGCCCAGCCTCCCTGAATCCTGAAGCACTTGCCTCACTTCCCAAGGGCTTCTTCCTGGGTGAGGCTGTCATCTCAGGCTCCATCACTGGACTCACCCATTATTCCTTATTTCAGTCTTGCCCACTGCTCTCAGCAATTCCCTGGAAGACCTGGGGGACGTTTCTCCAACACAGGTGCTGCTGATGGAAAAATGGCACGTTGCCCTTGAAGCCCATGCCAGGAGGCAGGCACTGAGTTGGCTCTGTACACAGCCTCGCAGGACACTTGGGTCCCCTCTGCACGTGGATGGCAGCTTTTTGGCATGCCTAAGGCCCTCCAATTCTTCCATGAAGACATGACAGGTGGCCTGTTCTACTGCAGCCCCAAGCAGCCTGGGCTCTCAGCAGGACCACTTTCTACAAGGGTCCTTTCTTTCCTTCTTAGCAGCAATGCTGGAGCTGCCAGTGCCCTGGTGGGCTCTTGTAGGGCTGGGCGGCCAGGGTGGCTGGGGACAGGGCTGTTGTCCTTCATTAGAGGCTGTTTAACACAGGTGACACTCGGAGCACCTGCAAACACAGCCTCATATTTTGGTTAATTCTCCTAAGGGTTTCTTTTTTTAAAGGAGGGCGGGGGGAGAAAAAGAGAGAGAGAGAATCAATTTTATTTAGTTTTTTTTAATGTGAGTTTTGTTGCTTTGATACTTTGTTGTGTACGTGGTGCTGGGGTTTGAACCTGCATCCTTGCACTTGCCAGGCAAGTGCTGTAACCGCTGAGCCACTGCTCCAGCCCTCCTAAGGGAATTTTTAAGGTGACCTAATGTATAAGGATTGCACCACTCACTGCCTCCCGAAAGCAGTGTCCAGCTCACATTGCTGAAATGGGAAGGCTGCTTGGTGTGGGACAATTGTGACCTTGACAGACGGCAGTCAGTTCTTCAACTTTCCTCTCCTATGAGGGAAGGGAGAAGTTAATATCATACAGTCAAGTGCCACCTAACATTTCAATCAGCAGAGCCCATACGCGACAGTGCTTCCCTAAGACTCTATTGCCTGGTGATGTCATCGCCCTCTTAGCTGCGGAAGAGTACTCCACCATGTTTATATATCAACCAAATTGCCTAGCGATGCATCCCGTACGAAGCGACGCATGACCATAATTGCGTAAACGACATGATTGTATACAAAACCCCTGAGGAAGCAGCATTTGGCTCTGAGTGGGCATCTTTGAATGTGAGGAGGGGGTGTCTGAGGGTATGGGCAGGAGACACCTCTGCAGGAATGGGGTTCTGGGGAGCGGGACTCCTCAAGCTCTTCCTGCTGGGGCACAGGAGTCCAGTGAGTTTGCACAGGCAGAGGGTCACACCTGCAGGATTCTTTGCTCTGTGTGGATTTGGACAGCAGGGTTAGTATCTGGTTACAGGCAGCTGGAACAGTGGAAATGCGAAGGAGCAGGCTGGGTAGGCGAGACAGAAAGGCTTTGTGCTTTTAAACTGAACTCAGAGAAATGACAGATGGTCTGAGGATTCGGTCCAATAATTAAATCAGTCCTGAAACAATGAAGTGACCAGATTGGCCTAGGGCAGCCAGGCACATGGATAAGCATGAAACAGCACAGAAGGGCAAGGGCCTGTGGGTGCAGGGGATGAAGAGGTTGAAGATGGCGGGGGAAGACCTGGCCTGGGGGAGAGAGATGGCACCTGTCTGGCCAGCTAAGATTCTAGGGGCAGCTACACAGGGAGAACGCCAGAATCTCATGGCAGATCACGGCACGCTCGTACAGACTTCACAGTTACAGTTTTAGCTGGAGGTCCAAGCAGTGTGGCCGCTTATAGTTTTGTTGAGAGAAGAGTTTGAATGGGACTCACTGCAATGTTAGAGTGAACCAGGAACCATTGGGTCAGGCATAGGGCTGAGCTGGCCTCCTGCATCCCTATCTTCATGCACATGTATGCTACTTCTCACAACACTGTATCTCTTGAGGAGTATAAAAACATGTGTGTGTGTGTGTGTGTGTGAGAGAGAGAGAGAGAGATGTGGAAGAGGCATACCACTCATATGGTATTCCAAAGGAGTTTGTGCAGTGCACAACTCACACACCTATACATATCAGCTGTGAGTTAGTAAAACTATAGAACTTTTAAAAATTTAAAATTGGAATATTGAGCTTAACACTGGCTTGGCTCTGTAATATGAAAGAGTCCATCATGTACTTTATCTGGAGAATGGAGAAGGAATTTGGGAAGCTTTTGCAAAGAATGCTCCAACTAGTGGGAAAAATTGTCTCTCATCAAGGGCTAGATAAAACTCCAGCTGAAAATCAAAAAGGTGGTTAACCAGGTCTGGAGGGGTGGCCCAGAGGTTACAGCACTTGCCTGGCCTGGGCAAGGGTGCGGGTTCAAACCCCAGCACCACGTATATAGGAAGATAGGAAGAGTTGGAGCAAGGAAAGCCACATGAAAAACTAGATAAAGTTGATTCGCTTTCTCTCTCTCTCTCTCTCTCTCTCTCCCTCTATCTCTCAAAGAAAAAAAAAGGTGGTTAACCATAGCGTGTAGCATGCATGAGCTCTCTTCAAAAATGCAATAGAGGAATGAACCAGATCCTTGTTAAAAACATCTGCATCTGTGTGTTTGTGGATTGGTGAAGGTTCCTGGGAATAATGAAAGATTACAAAGTCCTCCTGTGTATTTTATGAATAAAGTCAACTGATCTCAAATGGTACATAGTAGACTGTCATTTCTGTGTGCATTTATGTTACATGCTGGTTTTGGAAATAAATCACAATTTAAGATGTGACTTCACTGCTGTCTTCAGAATTCACCTTGGTGAAAAACAATCTGTTGACACACACCAAGTTAGAGTTGGAATCTCAACAAACAGGTGGAACGGCAGGAGCCCCTCAGATAAGTGGGTGCTGTCTGTACAAATTCCAGGTATGCATAGGAAAGTGATGGTTATCGTAAAGACAGAACTTTAAAAGCATGGTAAAGTGTAGACTGTGTATCAAAAACCATGCACAACCTTAAGGGAAAGGTAAATTTATACAAAAGGAACACTCCTGTTTAAATAGCACTATGATTAGGGAAATGCATTGTGAGTCCTTTAGAAGCCCTCCTGGGGCTTCTCCCAGTCACCACCCCCTCCAAATGGAACCCATTCTCTGACCTTTGTATCATTGAATAGTTAGTTCAGTTTTGAACTTTGTCTAAATAGAACCATTATGTTTGTCAGCCATATTGTCTAAATGGCTGCCTGACTAGTAGTTCATTAATTTTATCAAGGTTCTGCGCTACATCACAGTTTATTCGCTTGACTATTGATGGGCATTTGAGTGATTTCCAGGTTCTTTTACTCATGAAAAGGCAGAAACTTTCAAAATGCTCCAGAATTACTTCTACTTCTACTACTAGTACTTCTTCTCCTTCTTCCTCCTCTTCTTTCACCTCCTCCTCCTTCTCCCTCTTCTTCTTCTAGAGAGAGAGAGGGACAGTGAGAGAGAGGGAAAGAAAGAATCAATTTAGGTTCTCATATGGGCTTTGTTTCTCTGACACTTTGTTGTGTATGTGGTGCTGGGGTTCAAACCTGCGTCCTTGCGTATGCCAGGCAAATGCTGTAACCACTGAACCACCGCTCCAGCCCCAGAACTTCTTACGTTCTTCTTTATTCTTTTCTTTAGCTTTTATCAATCTTCTTCAAAAAGAGGTGCGCATACAGACAAAACCATGAACACTGTGCTTCACGAGCTCCGGAAGAATTTTCAAGGATGATTTAGGTTATTGTCACCCACAGTCTGGGAGTTAGCTGTAACTAGTGTGCCCTGGGATGAAGAGACTGAGCACGCTCTTTTGTACAACTACCAGTTTACTTTTTTTGTTGCAAGACATTTTCGATGCAGGAGCTGGTCTATTGATTTATTCTGTCACACGATTCTATCTCGCTGTAAGCCGTAGTAGGGAACCTTTCATGGAAGGCTACTTTGAGTAGCATTGAGATAGACTATTGAAAGGACTAATTTTCACATTCTGTGGTGTGGAGAGAGAGAGACTAGACCTGGAGATACCAGTGGGCCCACATTCGTAGGTCTCATTTTGTTGGAGGACCAGATCAGCAGCCGGCCCCTTGGGGTTGGGTTATGGGCAAGGCAGTATCTCCCCAGGTGGAGGAGCTATCTCTACTGACTCGGCTAACAGGGTGGGTATGCTCTCCACACCTGGCCTCCAGCCATCCCATGCCTCTTACCCTATTCTTCCTTCAAATATTTACCTTTGGCCTGCAATGCTCCTGGCTGCGATATTACCCTGTCATTCAAACTCCATTTCTTTTTTAAAAAATATTTTTATTAAGGAGTTCAGTTATTGTACAATCATAAATGCATTTAAAGTAACAATATGATATGCATATAATCCTAAACCAGAGTTACCCCCTAAATTCCTCCCTATTCTCCCTCCCTCTCCCCTTCCCCACGTACCCCATTCAAACTCCATTTCAAACTCCACTTTCTTTGATTTTTCAGATAACCTCTTGAAAGGACATTCACACATTGTAAAGTTAACCACTTTAAAGTGAGCAATCCTGAGGCACTTACCACATTCCTAGTCTTCTGCAACTGCTAACCCTATTTCCCAAACATTGCTATCACTCCACAGCACAAACCCTGTCCATTGTTATTTGAATTGTGTCCTCCTTAAAATTCATATGTTGAAGTCCTAACCCCTAGGAACTTAGAATGTGAATCCTTTTGGAAACAGGGTCCTTGCAGATTTACTTAGTGAAGATGACTCTTCTGAATGGATTCTGTTGTGGTTTAGATGAAAAGTGTCCTCCAAAAGCTCGTGTGAGACAATCCAGGAAGACTGAGGAGTGATGATTGGGTTATGAGAGCCTTGATTCAATCAGTGAGTTAGGGACTAATGGTGGGCTGGTGAGGTGTGCCTTTAGGTTGTGTATATTTTATACTTGGAGAGTGGAGTCTCTCTCTCTGTTCACTTGTGCCATGATGTTCTGTCTCACCTAGAGCCCAGAAGAATGGACCTGGCTGTCTCTGAAACCATGAGCCCTGCCCACATAAATTTTTCTTCTGTTAAAATTGTTCTTGTTGGGTCTTTTAGTTATAGCAATGAAAAGGTGGAGACAGACCGTAATCAATATGACTGATATCCTTACAAAAGGGGAAATTTAGATAGAGACACATATACAGGGAGAAGGCCATTTGAGGACAGAGGCAGAGATGGGGTGCTGGAGCAGAAGCCAAGGAGCACCAAAGACGGCCTGCAAGCACCAGCATCCAGGAGAGCAGCCTGGAAGAACTTCTCCCCCAAGGCCATCAGGACTTGACCTCTCCAGAATTGCGGGGCAGTGAATTTCTGTGGTTGAACCACCCAGTTTGTTGTGCTTTGCTGTGGTTGCTCTGGGAGACTAAGATGCCCATCTGGCAGTTATCCACCCTGCCACCCGTGGAGGCTAATTTTCATGTGTGAACTTGGCCAGGATGTGGCACTTGGTTTTTTGGTCAAACACTAGTGCAGGTGTTGTGAAGGTGTTTTGTTTAGATGTACATTTAAATCTCTAGACTGGGGGCTGGAGTGGTGGCTCAGCAGTTACAGCGCTTGCTGGACACGCATGAGTACGCGAGTTCAAACCCTTCAAACCCCAGCGCCACGTACACAACAATGTCTCAGAGCAACGAAAGTCACATGAAAAACCAAATAAAAGTTGTTTCTCTCTCTCTCTCACTGTCCCTCTTTCTTAAAAAAAAAAAAAAGAATAAATCTCTAGACTGTGAGAAAGACAGACCACCCTCCATAATATGGGTGAGCCTCTTCCTGCCAATCTATGTTGAAGACCTTAAGAGAAAAAAGATGGACATACCCGAGGAAGAAGAAATTCTGCCTTTGGTGTCAAAATGGAATCATGACTCTTCCTTGAGTCTTCAGGCTTGTCTACCCTGCAATTCAGACTTCCTGTACCCACCATCACGTGAGCCTCTTTTAAAGGATAATTTTCTTTCTCTCTGTATGCATGATACATGTTTTCTCTGCGGAACTCTGATATACCCCTATCACCACAGGTTCTGGAAATCACTGGTCCATCAATCTGTGTTGCCTCTTTCTGTGGTCTTACCTATTCTGGATATTGCCCAAAGAGGGAGTCTATAATATGTGTAAGATGTACCTTTTTTGCCTGGCTCCTTTTGCATAGCATAATTTTTTCTAGATTCATCTACAATATAGCAAATATCAGTAATATTCTGATTTTTTTAAAGAGAAAGAGAAAAGTGAGAGAGAGAGAGTGAGAGAGACAAAGAAAGAATTGATTTTTATTTAATTTTTCATGTGTCTTTCGTTGCTCTGACACTTAGTTGTATGCATGGTGCTGGGGTTTGAACCCGGGTCCTTGCGCATGCCAGGCAAGCTCTGTAATAGCTGAGCCACCGCTCTAGCCCCAACCATTCCCTTTTTATGGGTTAATCATACTCTATTGTGTGTGTGTGTGGGTGTGTGTTTTTATATATGCAATACATATATGTATATAGTGCATATTTATATATATATGTATTGCGTGCATTATATATGTATATATAATACAACAATTTGCATATCTATTCATCCATTGACAGACACTGAGGCTGCTTCCGTTTTTTGACTGTGTGAATAGGCCTGCTGAGAACACATATGTACGTGTCTTTGTTGGAACTCCTGTTCTCTATTAGTTTAGAAATATACCTAGAAGTGGAATTGCACAACCAGTGGTGATTATTTAGCTTTTTGAGGTTTTCCATAGCAGTTGAATCATTTCATATTCCTATCGGAAATAAACGAGTATTCCAATTTCTCCTCATTCTCACCAACATTACTTTCCAGTTTTTCGTTATAGTCATCCTATTGGTTGGGAAGTGGTTTCTCGCTGTGGTTTTGATTTGTATTTCTCTAATGACTAATAATGATGAACATCTTCTTGTGTGTTTTTGGCCATTTGTACATTGTTTCTGGAGAAATGTGTACTCAAGTCCTTTGCCCATTTGAATCTGAGTGTCTATTGACCCTTATCAGATATAAGATTTGCAATTATTTTCTCTTATTTTGTAGGTTGGCCTTTCACTTTCTTTTCTTTCTTTTTTTTAAAAGAGAGGACAGTGAGGGAGAGAGAGAGAGAATCAATTTTTATTGAGCTTTGCACATGGCTTTAGATGCTGACAGTTGTGTGCGTGGGTGCTGGGGTTTGAACCTGTGTACTCGTGCATGCTGGGCAAGCACCGTAACCGCCGAGCCACCACTCCTGCCTGGCTTTTCACTTTCTTGATAATATCCTTGAATGTACAATTATTTTTGTTTTGATGAAGTCAAATTTATGTCTTTCTATCATTACTCATATCCAAGAATATCCAAGAATCTGTTGCCAAATCCAAGTTCATGAAAATTTACCCCTATGCTCTACTCTAAGAGTTTCTCAGTTAAGCTCATTTTCAGTCACTGATCCATTTCAAGTTCAGTATGTACATGGTGTGAGATAGGACCTAACTGCATTCATTTCCATGTGGATCAAGTTGTCCCAAATCATTTGTTGGAGTGACTATTTTTTTCTCCATTAAATGATTCTGGAATCCTTGTTGAGAATCAATTGGCATACGTAGATGGGTTTATTTTTGGACTCTTTTTTTTTTCTTTAGAGAGAGGGATGGTGAGAGAGAGAAAGAGAGAGAGAGAGGGAATCAATTTTATTTAGTTTTTCATGTGGCTTTCGTTGCTCTGAGACTTCATTGTGTTCGCGGTTGCTGGGGTTTGAACTCGTGTACTCAGCCACGCTGCTAGGCAAGTGCCGTAACCGCTGAGCCACCGCTCCAGCCCTGGACTCATAATTCTTTTGCGTTAATTTTGTCCTACCCTTTTTCTAATAACATAATGTCTTGATTACTGTACTTTTGTGGTAAGTTTTGAAATGTGGAACTGTGAGCATTCCAATTCTGTTCTTTTTTGGGTGTTTGTGGCCTCTTGATATTGCATATGAATTTAAGGATTGACTTTTATGCTGTGCAGAAAAGATTGTTGGAATTTTGATTGGAATTGCTTTGAATCTTTGAACTGCTTTGCGTAGTATTGGTATATTAATAATATTATGCCTTCCAATCCATGAACATGGGATGCATTTCCATTTAGCATCCTCCTTTAATTTATTTCAGCAATGTTTTGTAATTTTCTATATAAAAGTCTTTTTCCTTTATTAATTTTATTCCTCGGTATTTTACTCTTTTGGATGCTATTGCAAATGAAATTATTTTCTTAATTTCCTTTGCAGTTCACTCATTGCTAATGTATAAAAGCACACTTGATTTTTTTTTTTTTGGTGTTACTTCTGTACCCTGAAATTTTACTGAATTTTTCATTAGCTCCAGTGACTTTCTGTGAAATCTTTAGTATTTTTCTATATGTAAGATTATCATTTATGGTTAAACACAGTTTTACTTCTTTCATTCCAGTTTGAATACCTTGTATTTCTTTTTCTTCCTTAATTGCTTTAGATAGAACATGCAGTAGATTATTAACCAGCAATGGTGAAAGTGGGCATCCTTGTCTTGCTCTTGATCTAAGGCTGAAAGCTTTCAGTCTTTAACCATTGAGTATGGTGTTAGCAGCAGGTTTTCAATAAACGCCATTCATTATGTTAAAGAAGTTCCCTTCTGTTGCTTGTTTTCTGAGTGTTATTATCTTTAAAAGGGTGTTGGATTTTGTCAAGTATTTTTTGTACACCAATTGAGGCAACTGGTTTTCTTTTTGTTATTGATTTTCTTATGTTGAACTATCCTTGTATTCCTGGGATAAATCATCCTTAGTCAATTCACTAGTGTTTTGTTGCAGATTGTTGTATCTATACTTATAAGGAATATTGATCTGTGATTTTTTTTCTTGTGATATCTGTGTGTGATTTTGGTATCAGGGTGATGCTAGACTTATAGGATGACTTAGGCAGCATTTTCTCTTCTTCTGTTTCTTTGGGGAGTTTGAGAAAGATTGCTATTAATTTTTCTTTAAATGCTTGGCAGAATTCACCAGTGGAAGCATTAGGCCCTGGAATTTTCTTTGTTGGAAGTTTTTTTTTAATTAAAAATGAATAATTCTTTATTTGTTTTAGCCCCATTCAGACTTTCTATTTTTTTCTTCTATCAGTTTTTTTTTTTAAAGAGAGAGAGAGGGAGAGAGAGAGAGAGAGAGAATTGATTTTATTTTTTCATCTGGCCTTTGTTTCTCTGACACAGTTGTGTATGTGGTGCTGGGGTTTGAACCTGAGTCCGCGTGCATGCCAGAAAAGTGCTCCAATCACTGAGTCACTGCTCCAGCCCTTCTTCAGTAACTTTTGATAACTGATATGTTTCTAGGAATTTCTTCTTTTAATCTAAGTTATTTAGTTGATCAATATACAATTATTCATAATATCTTCATAATCTTTTCTACCTTTTCAGTGTTGGTAGTAATGGTCTCACTTTAATTGCTGATTTTACATGCATTTATTTTTTTTAAATCAGTCTATCTAAAGGTTTGTTTGTTTTCTTGTTCCTTTCAAAGAGCCAAAATTTATTTTCATTGATTCTCACTGTTGATTTTTAAAAATTTTGTATTTCCTCTCTTTTATAATTTTTATTATTTCCACCTTTCTTCTAGTTTTGGGTTTAGTTTGGTCTTCTTTTTCTATTTCTAAAGTTAAATTTTTAAAATTTATTTTATTTTGTTTTTTTTTTAGAGATGGACAGTAAGAGAGAAAGAGAGAATCAATTTTATTTAGTTTTTCATGTGGTCTTTGTTGTCTGACACTTTGTTGTGTACGTGGTGCTGAGGTTCAAACCTGTGTCCTTGCACATGCCAGGCAAGTGCTGTAATTGCTGAGCCAGCACTCCTGCTCCTCTAGAGTTAGAGGAGATCATTTTTAACTTGAGATCATTTTTCTTTCTCACTGTAGGTGTTTACTGCTATAAATTTCCCTCTCAGCACTGCTTTCACTAAATGCCAGAAGATTTGACTTCTTGGGTTGTATTTTTATATATCTCTAAACACTATAACTTCTCTTGTGATTTCCTCTTTCACCCAATGGTTGTTTAAGAGTATGTTGTTTAATTTTTAAATGTTTGTGAAATTTCCAAAGTTCCTTCTGTTAATGATTTCTAGCTTGATCATATTGTGATAAGAAATGATACATAGTATAGTTTCAAATATTTTTAAATTTATTGAAACTTATTTCGTGGCCTACATATGGTCTATCTTGGAGAATGTCCTATGTACATTTGAGTAGAGTGTGCATTCATTTCATTAATTTTGGTAGAGTGTTTTATATTGGTCTGTTAGCTTTAGTTGGCTTATTTATTTATTTATTTTTTAAAGTGAGTGAGAGAGAAAGAGAGTATCAATTTTATTTATTTTTTCATCTGGCCTTTGTTTTTTGGACACTTAGCTGTGTATGTATGTGGTGCTGGTGTTATGAACCTGTGTCCTCATGCATGCCAGTCAAGTGCTCCAACTGCTGAGCCACTGATCCAGTACTGTAGTTGACTTATTATGTTGTTAAAGACTTCTTTTTTATTACTGTGTTGATATCCTGTCTAGATGTTCTTTCCATTATTGAAAGTGGGATATTGAATTCTCCAACTATTATTTGAGAACTGTCTACTTTACCCAGAAAATCTGTCAGTGTTTGCATCGTATATTTTAGAGCTCTGGTGTTTGGTGCACATATGTTTATAATTGTTACGTGTCCTATTGAATTGACTTTTAACAATATATAATGTCTTTGTCACTTGCTCTCAACCTTATACAGAGATAATATTCCTATTACCCTTAGAATGTTAGTGACTTTAGACATCAATCTCATCCCTACCCCCACCCCGAGGCTTCAACTGGATCCTGTTCGTAGGAGACCTCTGGAAATTCTCATCAGTGAAAACAACTCTTCCGAGTCAGTGGTGAGTCTTGGTCTTCTTCACATCCCTGGCAGTTCCTGCCTTTGTTCCCTCATTGGTCTGGCTGCAGTTGCCTACAGTGATGTGGGTTTATGGGAGAATCCTTTCTCTGCTGCACATGGGTGCTGCTGGGAGCTTTGTGATGCTTCACTTGTTTCCTCTCCTGTCCTCTTCCATTTCTCCCTACAGAGTGTTTCTTTCCAGAGAACACTTGATGGTTCTGGTCTCTGACTGGACCTGAGGCCCTCCTTTTCCAGAATGATCCCAGCAGCCCTTACGCTGGCTTGGTGTCTGTGCCAGTCAGTTTGTTTAATGAACAAAAAGCATAATGACTTTAATTAGGTTTTAGTATAAATAATGAACAAAATCACAGAGCAGGCCCTTTTGTCATTCTCATGGAATTCATGGTTGTTTTAAAAGTGCACACCCACTTCCAGGCACTCCCATCTCATTTCTTGGTCAAACCCAGAATCCCCATTAATCAATGAGGTTGACTGTTGATGCCAAAGTGGAAACTCTGAGCTGCTCTTTCCCATTTTGGAGTGATATCTCACCCTTCCTCACCTGCATGTCCATCTGAAGTTCTAGTCTCAGACTGGGTGATCACTTTCAAGGGACACTGAGAAAACACTGCAGAGGTGACAAGGAGCCAGTGATGTTGATGGCAGAGGTTTGTAAAATGGGAGAAAGATCAGAGTTATGGCCTCCCACCCTGAAACCCATTTTACCATATAGTGAGTATTTACTATATTTCAGGTACAATGCTAATCAGAGAATTCCTAATGGGCAAGAGAACACAGAGCAGAACCATCCAGATCTGCTGTAGCAAAACTGAGGAGGGTTAGAGCCACAGCAGAGTCCACAACAATTCAGACAATGGTTGGAGTTTGGGCTTTGTGGCTGATTTGGGAAAGCCGAAGCTGCTGCTTGGGTTGTCAAGTCTTCTGCTTTCTAAAGGCTGAGAGGGCCATTTCCATGTTTTGTAAAGTTCTCTTCCACTCAGTGTGGTTCTCATCACCTATTGTCACCATCTTATTTGCTAGCCTAGCATCTTTGACTTCAAAGGGTGCTGAGTTAGCAGTCCCCTTTCTCCCAATATCCATCTTATGGATCAGCTCCACATGGGGGAGATGCTGGGAAAGGGTGCTGGCACCCTCTATCCTTGAAGGTTTCCATCTCATGCTCTGACAGGTGTCTCCTAAGGGAAGCAGCACCTGTCTTTTCAGGAGCTTCTCAGGTACTTGGTGGTGATGACTGAGTCCCCACTTCCCTAAGCACACCCTTCACTATTCTTCTTGAGAGAGCTACCCGCTTCCTTGACCCCTTCTGGTGATGACCAGTGTAGCTAAAGCTGGCTCAGTCCTCCTTGTCTAAGTCTCTTTCCTTCCCTACATATCTTCCTAGAGAAGGTGATGAGTGCCTTTCTGCCCATGGACCTGACAGTCTTGCTTCTAGCTTCCCATACTCTCAGGACAGGTCATGTTCCCATGAACTCTTTGTCTCCCTGGCCTGGCAAACTCAAGCCTGGCCTCATGAGTGGCGCTGGCTCCACTGGGTCTCTGGTGCAGCCTGTGCTCACTGGTACAGTGTGCCATATGGAGGGGAAGGCAGTACCCAGTGTGCTCTGAAGGTGGCAGGAGTCAGTGCTGTTCTGGGCCCCACTGTGTGCTGCAGCCTGGCGGTCATCATGATCCACTGGTTATTTATTGTCATAACATTAATCATGCTGAACTCACTTGGCATTAATGAGGACGTAATGTGTACTTGGAAGGGAATTTTTATTGTAGTGTAGCATTAACTAACTGGCCTATTATTTAAAGTGTTACCAGACCTGGTATGTACAAATGGTTTACTTTGCAGTCTCCAAGTGTTGAAACTTTGTATGGTTTGTGTCAAGAAAATATGAATATGGTGCACAAAGGAGATGGGGGCTGAATTAATGTGGGCTGTCCTCTGGCTGGCAGGGAGACAGAGCACACTGGAGGAGGGGCACCCACAGGACAGCTTGGGCAGCCCACTGCTGCCCTGGGCCCTTTTTGGTCTAATTCCCATGTCTGGGCTGGATTGTGGACATGAGAAACTTTGGTGAGACAGAGGGGCTTTCTGAGTCACCACCCTGCAGAGTGGATGAAGAGAAACAGAGTTAACAGAATTTAGAAGTGGCAAAAAAGCTGCAGCCCATGTTGAAGATGATGTGTTCTCCAGAATCTTCTCTCCATTACTGTTCAGTGACAGCTGCAGCCCTGTCTCCCTGCACCTGTCCATCCATTGGTATCCACCATGCTGAGCTCTGACTCACACTGCCCACCCTTAATGAACTTCATCCCTAGAGGTGCTCAAAGCTTCCTGGCCCTTGTACGTACTGTTCCCTTGTTTGGCTAACATCCATTCATCCTCTGAGATTCAACTCAAGCTACACATGGAGCTTCCTAGTTTTCTTCATCCTAAAGGTCTGTTTAGATGTCCTTTCTCTGTGAACCCCTGTTAAGGGTCACACGAGTTGGCATACAGGGGAGACAACTTAGAGGAACATGAGATAATTTTTGCCAGTGTACTGTGGCAGGAAAGTCCACCCCCAAACACACACACACACATATACACACACCGTTTAGCCAATGAACAGGATTTTAGTACATAAAGCTAAACTGCTTTAGAGCTAAAGTGCTGAATTCTACAATGCTTTGTAGCTAGCCAGGAGTAAACAAACCATTAGGGTAAACTGTTCAGAAAAGGGAGAAATTAGTTTGGGAAGAGATGGGGAATGGAAATTCCTGACAGGATGCAGGTGAGAGGCACACCAGGCTTGGATAAAGCTTCATGATACCCTCACGCTGACCCAGTAGATCTATTTGATAGTTAATGAAACATTCCTACTTTATCTTCTTTGCTCACTAAAGCACTCTTGTCCATATTTTTCGAATGAAAACACAACAAAGCAGGAGACAAACACAGATGCTCAGATCGGTTAGCAGACATACCATGGTCCCCAGCTTACAACTGGAAGCAGAATGAGACTTCCTGACGTCAGGCAGAAATTTCTGGTGGATGTACTGGGTTAAAGTTGCTTCAAAGCCAAGCGTTCTGGATGCTCCAGTTGCTCCAGATTGATTCAAGGTGATCCTGCATGAAAGGAATACTGCCTTTGACCTCTGTCATTCCATTGTAAGTGTGGGAGAACAAGGGGTCAGACAATGCTAACCTAAGCTGCTGTCTTGACTGTCAAAACCCAGCAGGGATGAGGGACACTGGTGTGCAGGGAGCAAGCAGAACACCTTTAGAAGAAACTATAGCTCAAGTGACACGTCCTTTGCCCAGGTGGACACTGAGCATCCATTCATTCACCAGAACCCAGGGGATGGGAAAAATCACAGGAGTGACAGATCCAGCCATCAAGTGTGAATAAAAGGAGTTTATGAGGAATTTCTTGCAATAAGATTTCTCTGTGACTGCATTCTATGATTGAAGTTAGTCCACAGACTAACCACGGATGTGTAACTGAGGCCAATTAGAAGTAGTAACCATGAGATCTAAGAGCAATTGTGCTGGAGATGGAAGGAAAGGAAGTTGGAATGTGGAGAGCAGGATAGCAAGCACGGTTCTGCCTCAGTGGCCCATGGTGCTGTGGACCTCCCCACAGAGGTTGCTGTTGATTTTTGGGTGAATGCATGTGTAAGGAATGTGTCCGCAGCCCTGCTCCTGGACCATGACCTGTGCTTCCACACCACAGTACCGTCCTCTGCATCTTTCTTTTTGATTTCTACTGACTCTGGATCTAGTGTTCTCTTTCTTACTTCCTGCTGTCTGATGAGCTAACTCTGCCATGAGATTCCTAGGAACTGGCTAAGCCTGGCAGACTCAGAGTGGGATGAGGTGGGGATGTGGGTGTCCTTGGGTTCTTGGATTGACTGGACAGATTTTCCAGTAAGGTCTGTTCCAAAGGAAAAATAGCTCCCAGAAGTGGTTTGGGCTAGAGAGAAAAGGACCAGGGCTCTCAGAGAAGCTTTAGGAAGTCTGTCAAAAGGTGATAACACAGGGCTGGAGCGGTTGCTCGGCGGTTAGAGTGCTTGTGTGGCACATGCGAAGATCTGGTTTAAACCCCAGCACCACTTACACAACTGAGTGTCAGAGAAACAAAGGACAAATGAAGAAATAAAGAAAACTGATTCTTTCTCTCCTTTTTTCTCTCTCTCTTTCTCTTTAAAAAAAAAGGTGATAACATCATCAAAATCAGGAGTGAGATCAGGCCCCAGTCCTTGGGGCATCTTCTCAGGAAACCAAGGTTAAAGCCCATGCCAGTTAGAGTAAGTAACGGTGATCATGGGGTTGAAATGCACAAGTCTCCAGGCCTCAGTGGCTTAATGGAGTACAGGGTTATTTCTCGCTCACACCAAGTCCAATGTGATGTTTCTGATGTCTCTCAGGTGGCCCTAGACATGTTGTGACATTGGCTTCTCCTGTCTTGCGAGTTTGTCTTCCCCAGGGCTGTGGTTTGCTCCACAGGCTTTCTGGAACTGGTTGACAGATGGGGATAGAAGGGCTACCCCTGGACGGTCTTAGTGGACCAGGCCTAGAAGTGGAGCAGAGCGCTGCTGCCCATTCCCTAGGCCAGAGCTCAAAGGCACAGCCACACCTAACTGCAGAGGAGGCCGGGGCTTGTGGTCCGCGAGCCCCAGGAGAAGGGACAGGTCTTGGCACATCAGCCTCTGTGGCGCCTGGCACTGACTCTTATGTGTACCTTCTTACTTGTGCTGAACTTACACTACTTGTGTCCTGGTGGATGCTTGGTATCAGGCACCCAGAGAGACCCACTGGGTACTGGGCTTGGTACAGACGGACCTGACCTCTAGTAGGAATAGGGGCCTCATACACAGACCAGCCTGCTTCTCATTGTTTCAGGGCCTGGGCTTGAAGTTGCATGGCTTGTAGTCCCTCAGGTGACTGTGGATTCACAGGACATAGAGTCGGGGGTGAGGGGGGGAGGAACTCCTTGGCATGAAAATACCGCTGCTGGGCCTGCCCCTTACCAGTGCCCCTGCTCCCCCTAAAGGGCGCTTGGCCATATCCTGCAGGTGGCAGCTCATGGCAGAGCGCCATCCTCTGGCTCATTTTCATTCACTGTCTCTCCTCCTTGTACCTCTCTGCTGCGTTTATTCTCCTGGTTTCTCCTGGCTTCCTTTTCTTTTCCTCCTAACTGACATGGTGGAGAAAGTCCGCTGGTAAGTTAGAAGAGCTTATCCGAGCTGACGCTCTGTTTACAATGGATGATTTGCATTCCGGTTTCAGCAGGGTCCTGCCAGTCTTGACCATGGCCAGTGTGTTCTCTGTGTGCGCTTGGCACTGGTGGTGCAGAGTGAAGCAAAGGCTGAGTCTTCAGTGGGTAGCATGTCGATGAGACCCCGTTTCAGTGTGGCAGACATGTGGACATGTGAGGATTGTGGCTCATTCTTTACCCATGAGTAGCTGCGTCCTTACCATGCTCATGAAACCACCCGGGAGTTTGGGGCGGGCAGGACTAGGGGGCTGGGTGACTTCCCCCCAGTCAGCCGCACAGCCCTTCCCCCTCAAATTCTGACAGGGCTGGTAGCCACACACAGCCTCCTTCTCTCCCCGCTTCTGTGCAGTTTTCGGCAAGTTAGAATTTCTCTTTTGCCCTCCGTTTTACAATCTCATGGCAAGGAGGTGAGGAAAAATTATTTAAAGTTTCACTCTGCAGTGAAATCCACCTCACACCAGTCAGATTGGCAAAAATGAAGAAAATAAGCAATAATAGATGCTGGAGGGGCTGTGGAGAGAAAGGCACACTAGCACACTGTTGGTGGAGCTGCAGACTGGTACAGCCCCTCTGGAAAGCAGTGTGGAGAATCCTCAGAAAACTAGGGATGAGCCCACCATATGACCCTGCTATTCCACTCCTGGGTATCTTTCCAGGGGATTTAGAATCAGCACATTATAGTGGCATGGCAATATCTATGTTCATAGCAGCTCAATTTACAATAGCTAAATCATGGAAATAACCCAGATGTCCCTCACTGGATGAATGGATCCAAAAACTGTGGTACATATACACCATGGAATTCTACTCAGCAATTAGAAACAATGACATTGCAGCCTTTGAAGGTAAATGGATGGCTCTGGAAGAAATTATGCTGAGAGAAATCAGCATAACTCAGAGAACCAAGGGTCAAATGTCTTCACTCATCTGTGGAGGCTGGATCTAGACCCTGGCCATTGAGAAAGGAGGTCTAGTATCATGTTTTTAATCCAGATAAGGTGTAATGTCATACAACCTAATACATTTTTAGAGATGTTTCGGGAAGGGAAGGGGAGGGATAAGGGTGGTTAATTGGGGGGGATTATGGGGGTAAATCTAATTTTCAGAATCTATGTATATATTATATTATTTCATTAAAAAAGAATATATGCATATCGTATTGTTACCTTATATGCATTTATGATCGTACAATAGCTCAATTTCTTAATAAAAAAAGAGAAAAAAGAATTGTAATTTTGTTGAATAATATATGTAGTTCTCTTTTCACATAGTGGAAAGGATTGTATTGTAGCAGGAGTGTGTTCTTTAAGACTCAGTGTTCTCATCTTCAAAACAGGGATAGGAGCCATGACTGATTAGCATTTGTGAAGATCAAATGAGGCAGTGGGTACTAAGGATTTAGCGTGGGGCCTGGCTCACAGGTGCTGACAGTTACGTCCTCATGGTGTTCACCCAGAAGGAAGCATGGCCCATGGCTCTCGGGGAAGGGCCAGAGAGACCACATGTAGGCAATGGTTGATCAGGCATGTGGGGCTGGGCCTAAACTTTGGGACCTGGAGTCACCCATGTTAAATCATGGACTTCGGGAAGATAAGAGATGTTACTTCTGGAGCTAGCAACTGGCTTTGCCCTGTAAGTCAGCAGGACAGCCCAGAGGCCATGCAGAGGGCAGGCTCTCTGTGCAGAAACACATGCAAACGTGTTTGTCATTAGGCCTTCCACGCCAATGATCCGTATCGTTTCCTCTTTCCTTTGTTGCTTTTTGTGTTCCTGGTGGCCAGAAGCCAGACAAAACACTCCATCTCATAAGCTTCACCCCCGATTCTGCCCTGCTGCTGGAGTGGGTCTGCCTCCCTAGGCGGTGGCTGTTCAGGTGCTTTTTGAAGTCAGTTGGCTGTTCAGGTGCTTTTTGAAGTCAGTTGGGACTTGTGGCCATCTCTGAGATCTTCTGGCTAGCAGCGTCCTCTGGTTTTTCCTGCATTCCACTCCCAAGGGCTGGTGGCCATACCTGCAAAGCCAGGCAATAAGTCTGAGGGCAAAGAGCCCCGCAGATGCTGGAAGCGCAGCCAGGCCTTTGGTTTCCTGTGGACACATGAGTGGGGTCCCTCCACTTAGTCCAGCACTGGCAGTCGTGACAGAAGGCCTTATCTTTCGTGTCCTGCTTCTTCCCTAAAATAGTTTCCTTATGCAAAATATTTGGTCCCCTGTCCCCAAGTACCTTTGGGTTTTGGCACATACTAATCACCATTCCTAGAAGGTAGATTCACTAAAATGTCACAAGCCTACACCCAGTGTGCCTTTGCTGGTCACTTCACTGAGAAAGATGCCACTCATCTTCCCTCTTCCAGCCCCTCTTACCCTGTTCTTGGATTTGAAGTTCAGTTCCAGTTGCACCTAAATGTTCTTTTCTTGATTGTACTGGTCCAATGTGACCGGCAGTCCTACTCTGACCCAGGGTTACATTGCCTGCTCCATTTTCTTATGGGATGGTCACCAAGTATCATTACTCATGTCTTTATATGCAAGTTATTGGTTAATCAAAGAGCCTCTATTCATTGAAGTTTACTCTCATAGTGGTTTTTACTTTTTTTCCAATATTACCTTCAGTGAAATCATCTGGAATCTCTTTTTCACACAAAACAGTGGATCCTTTAGCAGTACCTACCTCAGATTCCATAACTTGATTATTAGAACAAGTTTATTTTGTGATTTGACTTATTCCTAATAATTAATTAACACATCCTTCAGCTTCAAACTTGACTCACCGCTCTGCTCCTCATACCTAGTTATTTATGCCCAGGTTTGCTCCCTGGCTCTAGTGACTTCAAAAGAGAAAATATGTGTGTGTGAACATGTGTCTGTGTGTGTAAGTGAGTGAGCATGTGTGTGTGTGACTGTGTGTGTGACTGTGTGTATATGTGTGTATGTGTGAGTCTTGTGTATACGTGAGCATGTGTGTATGTATGTGAGTGTGTGAGTATGTATTGTGTGAGCATGTGTATATATATGTGTGCATATGTGTGAGTGTATGTGTGTGTGAGCGTGTATGTGTGTGAATTTGTATGTGAGTGTTTGTGTGTGTATGTGTGTATGTGTGTGAGCATGTGTGTATGTGTGTGTGAGTGTGTCTGTATGTGTGTATGAGTATGTGTATGTATGTGTGTGAACATGTGTGTATGTGTGTGACCATCTGTGTGAGTGTGTATGTGTGAGTGTGTACACAAGTGAGTGTATGTGTATGAGTGAGCATGTGTGTATGTTTGTGAATGTGTGTGACTGTGTATGTGTGCAAGTGTGTATGTGTGTAGGTGTGTGAGTATGTGTGTGAGTGTATGTGTGAGCATGTGTGTATGTGTGTGAGCATGTGTGTGTGACCATCTGTGTCTGTGTGTGTGTGTAAGTGTGTGCATGTGCATGAGCATGTAAGTGTATTTGTGTGAGCGTGTGTATGTGTGTGTGTAAACAAGTGAGTGTATGTGTGTGAGCATGTGTGTGTTTGTGAACGTGTGTGACTGTGTGTATGTGTGTGTGTGTTATGTGTGAGCATGTGTATTTGTGTATTTGTGTGAGCATGTATGTGTGAATGTGTGTATGCATGTGAAAGTGTGCGTGTACGTGAGTGCACATGTATGTGTGAGCATACATGTATGCGTGTGAACATGTGTATGTGCGTGAGTGTGTGTATATGTGTGAGCGTGTGTGTATGTGTGTGTGTATGTGTGTAGGTGTGTGAGCATGTGTGTGAGTGTATGTGTGAGCATGTGTGTATGTGTGTGACCATGTGTATGTGACTGTGTCTGTGTGTAAGTGTGCGTGTGTGTGAGCATGTGAGTGTATTTGTGAGCGTGTGTGTATGTGTTTGTGAATGTGTGTGACTGTGTGTGCGTATGTATATGAGTGTGTGTATGTGTGTGAGCATGTGTATTTGTGTGTATGTGCGTGAGCATGTGTGTATGTATGTGTGAATGTATGTGTGTATGCATGTGAAAGTGCATGTACGTGAGTGCACACGTATGTGTGAGTATGCATGTATATGTGTGCGAACATGTGTGTGAGTGTATTGTATATGTATGAGCGTGTGTATGTGTGTGTGAGCATGTGTGTATATGTATGAGTGTGTGAGAGCATGTGTGTATGTGAGTGTATATGTGAGAGCATGTGTGTATGTGTGTGAAAGAGCATGTGTGTCTGAGCATGTTTATATGTGTGTGAGTGTGTGAATGTGTGTGTGTGAATGTGTATGCATGCATGCACATGCACAGGTGGCATTTGGTCCCCAGGTGTTTTGGGGAAGAAGGAAAAGAGCCTGGGGAGGACCAGCATCTTCTTACCTGGGCAGGCCACGGTCTTCTATGTGGGTTCTAACTACGCTTCTGGAACATGACCTCCACGTTCTGTAAGGAAGGGTGGTGTTTCCAGCATGACCTGCTGACAAGGCCCCGTTCCTAACAGATCCTACTGGGCACTGAGGCTCCTCAGAGGTTTGGCCATCCCTTCTGGCCCATTCCCGTGTGATGGTATTCAGTGTGTAACGCACTCGTGCGTATCTCTGCCATTGACGTTTGGTGATTCACCAATTCACTTGCTTTCTACAACCTATGCTGGGCCAGCAGACATCTTCCATACTTCTTGGATCCAGGGGAGACAGGCAGAGCACTCCAGCCCCTTTCCTCTGGGCAGCTTCTCATTACACCTGTTCTCTTCAGCTCTCCTTGCTCAGGTAACAAGGGGAAGGTCAACATGTCTAATGCCCAAGCGACATGGAGCAGCTGAATGAAACGCAGGTCTTTTGTTTGTTGAAATATTTCCATTTTAGTTTGCTGGGATGCTCTAACAAAATATCATCAGTTTGGGGGTTTCAAACAATAGAAATTCATTGTTTCACAGTTCTGGAAGCTAGATGTCCAAAATCAGGGTGTTGGTAGGGCCTCTGCCTCTCTAAAGTTGTCAGGGCAGTATCTGTCCCAGGCCTGTCCCTTACCTTCTGGTAGTTTCTCGGCTTGTGTGACATAACTCCAGTCTTCACAGGGTGTCTTATTTATCAGAGCGCCAGTCTTATTGGATTAGGGGCCAAGGTACCGTTCTGAGATGCTGGTAGCTAGGGCCTTAGCATTTTCTAGGGACACAATTCAACACCCAACAATCATAAAAATTCCTAGTCTTATAAGGAAATCTTAAGTCTTCTTCTTCCTTTTCTCTGGGGAGAAGAAATGGAATTTCTTTCTGAATGCTGTGTTCTGAGGATGCAGACCACCCCTCCCTACCTCTCATATTCTGTTATTCTCTTTTGTGCTGACTGAAGCTGGTAGTTTGTGGTGATAGAGCTGGTTCTGATACCTTAAAGCCAACAGGAAGGGAGACGGTGACTGAATTTAGGCTCTGGGACACTCAGCAGCTTCTGTCCATGACTTTGAGTCTTGCTATGCAAGACAGCACCCACACAAGACAGCACCCACACAGTCTCCTGTTGATGCATATTTTGTCTTAAGTAAATCTGACTCTTGCAGGGCTGAACAGCATCCAATGTGTTTGAGTGACTCTAGTGTCTAATGCAGCTGCTCTTTCTCTCTGGATTTACACACTTAGCCAACAGTCAGAGCGTACGTGAAGCCCTGTGCTGGGCTTTTGGGAGGCAGAGACGAGACCTGTTCTCTGTCGTGCCATTGCCCACAGTCTTGTGGGATCAAAAAGACCCGCATCATCCAAATGGCCACTGTAACGTGCTGGGAGAGGCGCAGTGTGGGGGTCTGAGGAAAGATCCCTAAAGCAGCTGACATGGAAGAGATGCAGCTCATTCGAGTTGTCTTCAACGTCTTAATACTAAGCACTTGCGACACACCAGCAACCATTGTTCAGTAAAGCAAGGGAGGAAATGCTCCCCAGGGCCTGGAGAAGCACAGGCCTCTGAGTGCTTCCGGAAGATGGCAGGGAAGGGCTTTCAGATTCATCACTGCTCAGGTGAGGATGAAGAAGTGGTCAGAGCTGTGCAGCTCCTTAGAGGTGAGGACTTGCGAGTCTCATCCATCTGATATGTCCCCATCCGGGCGCAGTGTCTCTGAGCAGAAAGACAGGAATGGGGATCCGAGGGCTGAGCTCCCAGTGTGGGCTTCTTCATCCAAGAGCTCCCCACCCAAGGCCAACTGAATGGGCACCTAGTGTCCTTGGCTTTGTGCCTGAGCAGTACTTTGGGCAACTGAGACAATTTGGCGCCCCAAATTCGGCGCCCATGGGAGGAGCAGATCTATAACTTAAGGCAATGTCACTCAAAGTGGCTGCTGCCTTGTTCTTTACAGTTGGGGGTGGGGAGCTTGGTGAGTGCACACTGTGTCTCTAGCCCCTTTTCTTCTACTTAGAAAGGTCTGGGTCTGTGCAGGTATTACATATCTCCTTGCCATAGGGGTTTTGTTTTGTAAATTATTTTCTGGAATCCAGGTCTGTGTCTCCTGAATTTTCTCATAAATAAGTGCCATTGTCAAGCACCTCAGTGACCCCACACCTGCTCTCTGGGGTAGTCTTTGGGGTTGAACTTCAGGTTCCGAGCAGCCTGGCTGCAGCAGTGGTTTTACTTGGGGGTGTGGCAGCCCTACTGCTACGGCAAGTGTGTCCTTCAGGCACGTACAATGGAAAGGCGCCATTTTCCATGCATCTTACCCATGAGGAAATTTCACAGTCTGTTGTCAACAGTTTCCAGGCCATGCGAGTCCTGAATAGGAGGAAATATCCTGAACAAATGCAGAGGATATTATCATTCTCATTTTGCAAATGAGGACACCGAAGCTTCCCATGCTCTAATCCCCAGTGGAGTGGTATTGAGGGAGGAAACTTTGGGAGGTACTTAGGCCATGAGGGCAGGGCCCTAGTCAGATGGGATTAGTGTCCTTACAAGAAGAGACACCAGAGTGTTGGCTTGCTCTGTCCGATCTCTGCCAGGCAGGAAGGGAGCCCTCACCAGAATCTGATCATCTGGCACCCTGATGGCCAGAGCTGTGAGAAATGGGTTGTTTTAGCTGCCCAGTATCTGGCCTTGCATGACGCTGTTTCTTTGAGACATGTGTTTATTTCACCTCCCCTTTCAAATATTTATTGAGCATTTACTATGTGTGAGACCTTACATTCTCCTTCCTCTCCTTCTTTTTGTATGTTCTTGTGCTTTCTCCTTCCCTCCTCCTCTTCTACCAACACCAGTGTCATAGCTATTATAACTGTTGGAAGTGGCTTTCCCCAGAATGCCCCTTAATAGCCTGTAAGAAGCCTGCCTAGAGTTCATTGCTCACTTCCTGATGAAGTGGTGATGGAAAACAGCACCTCACTTTATCCTAATTCTGTTTATATATTCATGGGTGGGTTGAGGGCGTTGGGCACATGAATAAGCATTGTCCCCTCCACCACCTTGAGGCGGTGTTAAAATGACCACATCCCAGTGGTATTCACTCTCCTTTATCAGGTACCTGCAGGCTGTGCCTTCCATTTGCTGTAAACCTGATTCGCTTGAAAATTTGTGAGCAGGGACTACCACCTCTCTAGATGTCCCAGTATCCCAGCTGGGTTACTTTGTGCCCCTGTACAGCTCGATGATTCTCCAAATCCTGCACAGATCCACATCCCAGCGAAGGTAAATTGGCTTAATGGGATTGATGGCTTCGCTGAGCTGCTCCCCTGGAGCCTGTCAGCGAAGGAGCAGGTCAGTTTAGAGGGATTAAGGAATTACACATGATTAAGAAAGTTCAGACTCCAGAAGCTCCCATATGACACTGTCTGAAAAACAGGAATCAATGGCCGGTTTCCATTCATTTTTCAAACTGAGATGAAGACAAGCATTTTATTGGCTTTTAATTTGATACTGGCGAGGCCTCCCATGCCAATCAAGGCTTCCCTTGCTCGTGACCTGGGAATACTTTTTATTTGAGAAGACATTCTGTGAGGGGCTGAGGGACTTGGTCTAACACATGGGGATACAGCATCAGGTCCTTGCATGAGCGATAGACCTGGCTTTGCCATGGTCCCCTAATGGGACATGTAAGCTGTGAGTGTGTGTTGCCACATACATATACCATGGGTACACCCTTGTAGTGTGGAGTCAGATTGCCTCTCTCACATGGCAAATGATACCTGATCTTACAGGGATGATCGGAGGGCCAATTTCTGCAGAAATTCTCTCCCCAGCCTCCTCTCATCTGTCCATCCCATCAAACCTGTGCGTGACCCCAGGGCCTGGCTGTTTTGCCTTGTTTGGGCCTCTCAGGTCTCTGGGAATGACTCAGGACCCGCGATCTCTGTCAGCTCTGGAGTGGAGCCAAGCACATGCCTTCTTTTCTGCTGTCTTCATTAATACTGGGCTCGCGTCCCGGCATTCCTGAGAAATTGATAGAGACAGAACATCGATTATAGTTTAACTCTACAACGGGGAAACTCACGGTGACAGGCTGGGGGATTTTTTTGCCAGGGAAGTCGATGGGCCCTTTCCTGGAGAGGCCCAGAGTTGAGGCTCGCTGGGCCTGTGTGAGGTCATGGAGTGGGACACAGGACAAGAGCAACAAGCCGCTAATCTGCTAATTGCAGCCTGGCTAAGTGAGCTTACCTTGGCTTTCTTGGACTTGATGAATGGCTCTGCATGTGCAAGAGAACAAACTCAGGCGCCCTCTCAGGCTGGAAGGACGCTGAGGTGTTGGATTTAGAACTCAGTGGACCAGATGGAGGCTGGGCGAGGTAGCGTGGTTGGACCTGGAACTCTGCTCCAGGAAGGGAGAGGGTAGCCTGGGCAGTGTGGGCAAAGGGTGAGCCTGTTCAGTGGATGCCAGGTTTCTCCATTGGTTTCCCAGTAGGTCTGAACAAAATAAGTGGATGCTTTTCCTCATTTAAGTGTCTTTGAATCCCCTTCTGTCAGGCGATTTTGGGGGAGGTAACCACAGTGGGCTGCTTTTATCTTTTGGAAGGGACAGTTCCAGGGTGGGAACACAGTGCCCTTTGATCAAGGGGCAAGCGGCAGAGATGGTGGCTCTTGCTCAGACTCATGTGCCTCTCATGTTCTCCGTCCTCACAAGCAGTTCCATGTGCCCCCTAGTTGCTCAGGTCAGGGATCTTGGAGCTGTCCCAGACTCTTTGCCTTTTCTTCATTGCAAGATGGCTGTCTCTTTTCTCTTGAACGTTTGTTGAAGGTAAGTCCATCTCTTCTCCCCCACTTGGCCCCTCTAGTTCAGACCTCCATCATGTTTTCCCTTGTGGACCACAGAACCTGCCTCATGCTGGTCTCCGCTTCTAGTCTTGCCTCTTAATAACGGGCTTGCCAATGTCCAGACAGAATCATCCTCCTACAGTGCCAATCTAGCCATGTTACTCCTCTGCTTAAACCCTTCAATAGCTTCTCATGGAGGCTTCTGGATCAAATTCAGACAGACATCTTCAGCCACCTATGTGGTCTAAGCTGGACTCACTCACCTCTTCTCCAGCTTCACTTCTCGTTCCCCCCTCTTGGCTTACATGTCTTTTCCAGCCTCTGTGAATGTCTTGCAGCTCCCTGAACATGCCAGGCTCTCTCTGGCTTCTAGCCCTTTGTATGTGCTCCTCCCCTGCTTGGATTCTGTGCTCTTGTCCAACTCCGCCCTTTTTCTAGGTCTTTGCTTTGTGATTGGGGTATCTTTTCCAACTCCCTCAGTCCTGGCCTGTCTTTGTACTTCCATAGCATTTGACATGGTCCCACATCATAGCACTGGTCACAGCACACAAAAGATGGCTACTGACACGGTGGAAGGCACTGTTCTCTTCTGAGATGGTACAGAATTTCTGTTCAAGAAGTAATTGGATTTGTTTAAGAAAATATCTTTTAAAAAATTTACTGAGGAGTTGTGTTGTTGTACAATCATAAATGCATCTGTAGGAACAATATGATATGCCCCTGCTCCTAATCCAGAATCACCCCACATCACCCCCTCCCCATCACCCACACTGTGCATTTTCCAGAACTAAATGCTTGCGTAAGTATTATTAGCTTCTCAGAGGAGTAAAGAGTAAGTTACATTATTGATTCCCTGCCCCTAGATTCCTCCCTCTCCCAATCGTTCTCTCTCTCTTTTTTTTTAAGAGAGAGAGAGAGTGAGAGAGTGAGAGAATCAATTTTATTTATGTTTTTATCTGGTTTTTGTTTTTCTGACACTTAGTTGTGTATGTAGTTCTGGGGTTCTCATGCATGCCAGGCAAGTGCTCTACTGCTGAGCCACCTCTCCTGCTGAGCCACCTCTCCAGCCTTTAGGAAAATATCTTGACAAGCCACTTGGTCTAGAAAATGAGACTCTGGGGGCCTGGCTTAACAGGACACACAGAAACCACAGAGATTTCACAGCTGTTGTGAATAAGATATGGAAGAGAATAGAAGTGTCACTGGGAACAGATTGGCGGAATCAGATGGGGAGAGGATGGTTGGCCTGTGGTGGAACAGTCAAAGAATTTCCAGGACTGGGATAACTCATACTCCGTTAAAGTTGTAGGCATTTTTGAGACATAAACATTTGTCACCTTCCTAAACCTTCACTAAGTTCACCCTACTCACTATGGACTACGTGAGTGAGCAGCATAAGTCCAGAAGGGGTGGTGAAGTCATGTCAGGGTCTCCCCCGTGGAGGAAATACATAGTTGTAACCTAGTGAGGAAAGGCTAAGAATTCAGAGGAGAATGATGTTCCAGGATGACTTGACACCAGGATGTGAATTCCTCTTGAAAGACATAGGAGCTTTGAAGAGGCCATTTGGACTTAACCAGAGGTTGGACCAAGTTACTGTGACTTACAAGGGGGGAGACATCAGATGGTATCTGGGTTCCAATTCCTTGTCTACTTCTTCACTAAGAGAGACCTAAGTGACATGCATGTGTCCATGACACTATCCCCATACTGAGTTCAAAAAATGGGTGTGGAATGACTAACGGAAGAAATGGTAAAGAGGTGGATTACTAGGGCCTCTGAAGGAGTTTGAGGTCCAGGAGTATCAGGGACAACTGAGCTCCGTGCAGACCTTGGGAGGCACGAGGCTCGCAGGGGCCTGTAGCTGTCGCTCCTTCTGTGAGCAAGAGCTGCAGCACAGGGAGGCTCTCTCCCAGCGCTTCCCACTTGAGAATGGAACTGGCTTAAGACAGGATGCTGACACATGGAAGGAGGCCCAGGTACCAGGCAGGAAGGCCTGGCAGAGGAGTCAAGGCTTCTGAAGGGTGCAGGACTAGATGGCTGGAAAACTCATATCGACTCATTTCTCCGTAGCCATCAGTGAGACAAGGTCCCTGCTCGCAAGGTATTCACTGCCTTCTGGGAAGTAAGAGAGGCAGTGGAAAAGAAGAGTCATGCAGGGCAAGATGCCGCGATGAGTTGACTTCAGTAGCCCAGATAAGGCCTGACTCTGATCCAATGGACACTGTTGGATCTGCTTGATGTGGCACCTGGTGAATCAGATGGTGGGACCCAGGATCAGGCACCACAGACCTCTGAGGGTCCTGCCTTCCCTGATGGTTGATTTTGCTTTTACTTTCTGCTGTTCTAGTTTCATTTCCCTTCATTATTTATACGATGCTCACACTTTATGCCATCTTTCAAAAAACAGGATCATCCCTAACACATTCCATTTTGTAATAACCTACATGTCAAAGATGGACATGATACTGCTTTCACCCGTCCACGTTTGAAATTGCTGGATGCTTCTAAACCCGCAATCTAACAATGCCTGCGTGGTCCTCATTAAATCA
Organism: Aplodontia rufa; assembly: GCA_004027875.1. NCBI lineage: Eukaryota > Metazoa > Chordata > Mammalia > Rodentia > Aplodontiidae > Aplodontia > Aplodontia rufa. The sequence continues at coordinate 52,540 of PVKS010006179.1, forward strand.
CCTTTTACCATACTATGGAGGTTATTTTCCTCCTATTCACCAAAATATGCATGCCAGTGGAACAACCTGAATAAACTGGAATGTTCTGGCTGAATTCAATTGCCCTGTGGACAACCTCTTAGCTGATAGTCTTTAATCAGATCCCTCTTCTCGGCTCCTTGGAAATCTTCCTTCAGTACTTCTCCTTACCCAGGTCCCTGGAGGCTTCACCCCCTCAGGAGGCCAGTGTGGGAGCAGTTCTTTGGAAAGTTGGCCTGGGAACTGCTAGAGTGAAGAGTGTTTATCTTTTCCTCTCCAAGAAAGGTCACAGGAAAACCTTTGCTAAGGATGAGTTTTTTGGAAGGATACATGGCAGACTTTGGAATGGACCCTCCATGAGGCTGCCTCCTCTGGGGGGAGCTGAGGTGTCTGAAGCAGCAAGAGCAGCAACCCTAGCCTCAGGGAGGGGAAGTGCCACCCTCACCTCCATCAAGGGGTGCCTGCCTTTCCTTGGGCCCAGGTATGCTTCCTCCTTAGGAATAAATCTGCCTTGAGAAAGCCTACCTGCAGCCGTTTCTCTCCCCTATTGTGTCCCTACAATTCAGCAGAGCAGCTCCAGCATTAGTGTCACTCTGGCAACTCTGATCTCTGTAGAATCTTCCAGACTGCCTGGGGTCCCTAGCCATTTTGCCTTGGCTCATGCCATTTCCTTGCCTGGAATATCCCCCCCTTCTTCTACCCATAGCTGACTCTCACTCTACCTCTAAGATTCAGCTGCATTACTAGCACTTTTGAGAGGTCTTCTCTGGCCCCAAAGCGGGGGTAGCTGTGTTCTCTAAGCTCCCATCCTTCCTTGAGCTCCCTGTCCACCTCGGTCCCAGCTGCAGTTGCTGTCTACTGAGATGAGTGTTTACTTCCTTATCTTTTTCTAGACCACTGACCCTGGAGGAAAGGGAGATTGTCCGCTTCAGTGTGGACTCCTCCTATTCAGTGCAATGTCTAGCAGAGTGGTGTTCAGTAAGTACTTGTTGAATATAAGAGGCAGGGGGATGGGAGCTAAAGGAAGGAAGGGGGGAAGGAGGAGGGCAGGAGGGTAGCGGGGGGAGAGAAAGCACGCAAGAACACTATGATTTGGGGGGGCAGCTGTTTGGAGTGGGGTATAATCTCGAGGCTATGCTCTCATTCCCTGATGGCCATGTCCTGTTAGGAGGAGGTAGTGACCCAGGGCTCAACTGCCTTGGGCTTCTCTGATGACCCAGGGCTTTGGGTGCCCAAGTTGCTGTGGGCATGGCTCCATTTGCAACTGGCTGGGAAGCTCTTCCCTAGGTGTCCTCTATTCTCCCCTCTAAACAGACTGCTCTAGCTTGGCTCATCGACACTCTTTGCCCTAAACCATCCTCCATGTTTCATGCCCCTCCTCTTTTCTCGGCCATCCTCCCTCCCTGGGACCCCCATTTCTTTTATTTTCTCTGAGAACTCTTCCATTTCCTAAGATCTTTTTCCAGACCCTATTTCTAGGAATCCTGCTTGTTCACAGCTCCCTTCTCACTGATCTTCTTCTTTTAGTTTCTCTGGCCTTGACTCTCATCCTCCACATTGTTCCTCAACATTCAAAATTTGGCCATTGGCCAATTTCCCCTGAAAGATCCTGTCTCCCCAGAAAATAGACCCAGGTGTGTCTCTCCAGCTCCTTGGTAAGGTCCCTGGCTGGTGCTCAGGGTGTGTTTGGAATCTTCCCTTCCTTGGACTGGCAGCTATGGTAGGCTGCTTGAAGTGAGTTGGGCCCAGAGCTGCATAGAGGCCAGGGATGGAGTAACCGGAAGTAGAGAAGACATGTGTTGGCATGGGGTGAATTCAGGGATCTTCCATCCAACAGTACCTCCTCTACCTGGAATGCCACCATTCAGGAATGTGTTCTGTCTCAGATAGCCTTTGTGATGAAGAACGAGCAGCCAGAATAGAAGCTTGCTATGCTGTTCCTGGGCCTGTCTAGGGCCAGGAGGACATTAGCAGGACAGGACAGGATAGGAGGAAGAGGCCTAGGGAAGACCCGACCACTAATGTCTCCATATCTGTGGGCTAGTCCAAATGCATTGGGTTGAGACAGAAAATCCAGAGAGGCCTGGGACCTCCCCCTGCTCTGCTGATAAGAATAGGACCCCCATTCCAATCTGAGAGGCCACTGCAAATGAAGTGCTTATTTGAAAGATCCCCTGGAGCCATCCTTAAGGGATCAAGAGGCAGAAAATAGCTTAATGAGGACACCAGCCTGCAGGTGCACCTGTACTAATTCTGTAGACAAAGACACTAACCTGACAGCTCAGAGAGGAAGGAGCCATTAAGCCTCTTTTGGGAAACATCAGTCCTGCAGGGCAGACAGGAGCACCACACTGAAGCAGGAGGCAGGTGGCAAAGGCATTTGGAGGACTCTGCCCATAGGCCTGGCCTGTTAGCTTGCTCCCACGGAAGGCTCACCAATGTCTATGGGACCCAGTGGTACTCCTCATCAAAGTGGGGCAGTGGGGACACCTGGCAGAGCATGGAAGTTGGGGAGAGCTAGTTAGAAAGTCCAGCAGGATGCAGATGGAGGACAGAGAGTCCAGCACAAAAGCTTTGAGAGGTTTGAAAATGTGACTCATAGTAAGAAATACATTTAATCAGACTTCTTCGCACCCACTCTCGCTGTGTATACACTACTATATGACTGAAACAAAATTCCACTCTACCATATAAAAATGCTTATGATCCACTACAGTGATTTCAGAGTCACTGATCAGATGAGCTGCTGCCCACGGTTCAAAAATGCAAATTAGCAGACAGAGAATTGGGATGGGGCAAGAGGGTCTCAAGGCCGGGGGAGACAGCCCAGCCACGGCGTTGCCTCTGTTCAGCGGGAAAGCAACTGCGCCTCCTTCTAAGGTCTGTTGTAAAAGTTCAATGAAAGCATCCGTGTTAGGTGCCTGACACGGGGATTGACACAGTAAGCGAGTAACAAGCTTTAGAGCTGAGACGAGGAGGGTGGCTTTCATTGTTCCGTCTTGGAGCGTGGAGGCACACTGCTGTCCGCTGTGGCTCTGCCTCCTTCCCTACGGCCATCCCTGCTGGAGCCCGACTGCCAGCCGTGGCTTGCATGGTCTGAAAGCTGCACTTCCTCAAAGGAGCGAGTGGAATCGGGGCTTCGCAAGGGGGCTGCAGGCAAGTTGGGACCTAGACTAGTGACATCCATGATGTGCTTGCAGTTTGGCAAGACTCTCCTGCATTCCCCATGATAAACAGATGGAAATAAAGGACAGAAATGAAAGAAATGGGCAAGACGTTAGCTAAAAAAAATAAAAAACAAAAACCAAAAAAACCAAAACAAAAATGGCAGAGAGAAAGGTCAATGGGAAGAGGCCTCTTGAAAAATAGTGGTAGACCAGAAGTCAGCACGCAAGGGCCGCCAAATTGCTCCATGGTTTAGGAGTCTTTCTTCATGCTCATTCTTGGCCTTTTCAGTGCAGTGAGGAGCCTTGGACTTGGAGCTGAGCTGCTGGGGCTGGGGTGGACAGGCCAGACACTGGATAAGGGAAGGGGCTTCTCAGACCTGAGGTGGAGAGGTTGCCACGGCTGGGGGCTGAGCAGTCACAACTATCTGGAGATGGCCAAGAAGAAAGCCTCTCTGGAGTCCTTTGGTTTACCTGCTGGGTTTGTGCTGTGTATTTGGTGTCGTGAAGACAACTGGTTCCTCCGCCTGCCCCTTCCTGTTCACTGTCAGATGTTTTTCCTAAAGTGGGTTTGGGACAGTGGTGTCAGAGTAGAGCCCTGGACTTCTGGGTTATGAGGTCTCTGAGAGTGCACTGTTGAGATCTGTGAAGCTTCTGGCGGGCAATTCAGCGGGCACTGAGCTCATGACTGGCACGTTGGTAGCTGCCAATTCTGAGGGCCGTGTCACAACATGGCTGGCCCTGTGACCCTGTGGCTCCCAGGGTGCGTGTCCCGCTCTTCTCTTCATGCCCCTCTCTCAGGGGGCTGCCAATGGCAGCTCCCTCTGGACCTCGGTGCCTCTACTGAGACCCAGCTGCCACTCAGCCAGCCTCGTGCCACTCCTTCACCCATGCCCAGACGCCTGGTGGGTGCTTGCTGCTGCCACCAATAACATTTGGCTGAGGTGGAAGCCCAGAGAATTCTTCTTTGGTTAGGTTTAAGTCTCTTTTTGAGATAGTCACTCTAAAAATAGCTGCCTGGAGGAGCCACCCCCTCACTCCGCTCGTTCCCAAGCTCAGGGCTCTGCCCCTGCACACCAGCGCGGGGCAGGACTCTGCCAATGAAGGCAGACACTGTTCTCCACCCTCTGCTGTCTCTCTTTTCAAAGGCACTTGCAACTGGTTACGAGGAAGAGCAAACAACACTGCTGCCTCGTGGAGTCTTCCTGTCCAGCCCTGTGCTGTGCCCTGGGTGGGGCAGACAGGCCCAGGCCTTGTCCTCCTGGACAGCCAGAGGCCGGCTGGCACTGGAGCCCCTTGGTGATCAAGTTGTGCCCTGAGGAAGGGCTTTGTGGGAGAGGGCTCCTTCCTGGGGGCTCAGGGGAACTTCCTGGAAGAGGCTGAGCTGGCGATGTCCTGGAAGGGGAGTGTGGCTCGTCAGGAAGCAGCCTAGGCCTTCTGGCTGGGGCTGGCCCAGCAGGGGGAAGGCTGCGGGGCCTGGTGGAGAACTGAGTGGTGGCTCAAGCTTACTCGAATCTTGGCCTTTGTGAGCTGGGGGAGGTCCAGAGGGCATCACAGGGGGCTCTTCCTCCACACTCTGGTGGGTGGGTGACCAGGATTGAGCCTGGGGTGGCCGGTCACAGGAAGGACAACAAGGGCATCTTTTTGCTTGTGAATCTGGCTGGGCCTGGGGCTTGGGCCAGGACAGTGTCCACTGGGGGGCACTGCAGCACCACCTGGGCCGCCTCCCAAGCCCCTCTGCCCTAGGAGAGTTGCACACCCAGCTCCAGGAGCTGCAGCCCTGTTAGCTGTAAGGACACAGATCTTAGAGTCACTGCCTGCCCAGTGACTGTCCCCAAGGGCCAGAGCCTCCGGCAGTGGGCTCCCACACATGCATTCTGGTCCCCCTCACTCCCTCTACACCTTCACAGCTTCATTCACACGCACATAGCCCACATGTCCACTGTTACATGCATCACAACACACACATCCCTGCCCTCCCTGTGTCATCCCACTCACACTCTCTTGATGTGATACATGGATGCTCAATCACATGCATGTGCGTGTGCGCGCATGCGTATACACACACACACACACACACACACACACACACACACGCCTGCACTTGTGCAGTGTGCGCTGTAACGCGACCCATCTCGGCCATGTGCCTCCCACATGCTGGCTGCCTGGTGCAGCTGTTTGTGTGGCGGTGCTGATGTAATGTCAAGAAATTTCGTGTTAGATTTAAAATGACACCTGTAAAAATAATCTTCAATTTGTAATTTAAATACTGTAATACTCAATTATGTGAGCTGACAGGAAGTGTCCTGGTGGCTTGGGAGAACAGCATTCTTCTGTGCCACCACCCTCTGGGGCCTGGAGCTGTGAGGTGGGGATGAGCCCAGCCTCCTTGCTGAGAGGCCCTCAGGGTACAGAGCTGGGTGCCCAGGGGCTCTCACACCCTGAGTGGGTACCAGCCCCTGTTGCCTGCTGTCTGTGTGCCCCTGTAAGAGGCTTCCAGAAAGAGTTAGTCTCAGGGTTTACCAGGCGACACAAACAGCACCCACGCTGGAGGAGCACGGAGGCCCTGGCAAGGCTGTCCTCAGTCACCGCCAGCTCATGGCCCTCAGAACAACTCCGAGCCTCCATCCCTTGGCCTCACCCAATATTCACAACCCCGCCACCCCCTCTCCCCACCCATGGCCTGGTGCCCACAGCGTAGTGTCCATGTTTATAAATCCATAGCCCAGGGTCCTGGCCCAACGGACCCTCTCACCACAGTGTTCTTCCTCCCAGCCTCTCAACCCTCAGCCCCAGGCCACAATGCACAGCACAGAGATAGCACGTTAACCTGCAGCCCTGGTCCCATGGTCCCCAACTTTCTGAACATTCCTTAGCTCAGTCTCACAGCCCTCAAGCCAGAGCCCCGCCTGAGCCTCCAGCCCTGCATCCCATGGCTGCACCTGAGCTGCGGACACACGGAACACGGGCCTGCGTGTGTGTGTCTGTCCCGCGGAAGCTGTCCAGATCTCAGCGTGGCCCTTCTCTCCCCGCCCGGCCCTTCTTCCCTCTTCCTGCCTGTGTCTGTGAGCGACTGCTGGCTGCCCACCTACTGGGTTCCAGAACAGGCCGTGGTTCTCAGCTTCCGTCCACCCCGTGTCCCAAGCCTGTTGGTTACCAAGCTTTGTCCAGTCTTCCTTAACTGTCCCTCAGTCTGACTGCCCAGGTGTCCACATTAGTCCCCGGCCAGGGTCAGCTGCAGCTCCGCATGGTCTCCTTACCTGATTCACCTTCTTCCCCACAGAAGTAGAGGGACTTTTCCTAGGTGCTTCTGTCTCTGGAACTTTCCGTGATGATGGAAATGCACTCCGTGTGCGCTAGGGGGGTGTCGAAAGGTGGCTGGTGCCGCTTAGGAGCTGCGTTTGAATTTTGATTAACTTAAATAAGCGTACGTAGCTCGTTGCTATTGCATGGGGCACTGAGAAGACAGTCTCACCGCTGTAGTGCTGCCTGTGTGGCCCTGCTGTGCCCCCATGGCCAGGTCACAGTTGGCCCTCTGCTTCCGGCGTGCCAACCTGCTGGATGCCCCCCAGTTCCCCAAGCTGAGCACTCCTTTAGTCCCCATTGCGACTCCTACTGTGTGCTCTCCCAGCTGTAGGTACCTCGAGACCCTGCAGGATCCCCGGGCCTGGGCACCTGCGGTACACTTCAGCACCCTGTAGCCCAGTCGCCTGTACCCCAGTCGCCTGTACCTGCCACTCTCCCTGCCTGTCCTGGATGATGACCTCCTTGTGGTGCCCCCCCCACACCTCAGCATTTCATGCTTAGTAGGTGCTCAGTGTTTGCTCAGTCACTATAGGAAAAACTGTGACTCTCTCAGCAACATGTGTTTGGGAAATCCCAGTTGGGACGGATGCAGAATAGAGATACTTTTGGACTCTTGGGGTCTCTCCTGGTGGCCCCAGTCTTCAAGGAAAGGTGGGGTCCTACCTTTTGATTGACAGCTCCCTGCTTCCTATTCCCTCTTCCTTCCTTCCCCTGGCTTCCCTGCGGCCCTGGAGAGAGTTACTGTGCCTGGACCAGGGCAGCGCTTCTGGTAGTAGGACGAGCCCCTGGGTGAGTTTTTGTCTAGCCAAAGCCAAGGGCTCTGCTGCTTTCCTCTTCCAAGGCTGACGGCAGGACTGGGTGGAATGGCTTTTCCATAGGAGGGACCGCCAGCTCCTGTTGACCCAATGGCGTCTGTGTCCCAGGTCGCTCCCTGAAGCCCCTGCAGCCTCGCCTTCCCTGCAGCGTTCGAGAAATAGAGTCCCTTCCCAGGACTGTTCTGTGTGTGAGGAGCTTCTCTTTATCACACTCATGTGTCTTAGGAGGCCAGGAGACGCACGTGACCACGGCAGAGGTGCAGAGCATCTCAGAGCTCAAGTCTTTTCCCTACAGCGTCCCTCACACCCAGTGGAGCGGGCAGAGCAGGACTGTTAGTCCCATGTCACAGATGAGGAGCCAAAGCTCACGACTAAGAGCTTTCTCCCTGTAGCATTTAACTTGCTGATAGCAGCGGGGCGTTCAGAGACACCGAGGATCAGCTTCTGTCTGTGGAAGTGAGCAGCGGCTGAAGTCGCTGTGCCCAGTGGGTGTCCTGGGCTCCTTCCTGTCCGCCTCCTTGTGTCCTTTCTTTCCATAGCACACTCAGCAGGAGAAATGTTTTTTGGATCTTGCCTTTTGGATTTCTGCATTTTTTCCTTATTCGCACCAGACTCGGCATCTCTAGAACGCGGTTATTCTTGGAAGGGCTGCCTGTGAGAATGGGCTTTTGTTTGGATTTCTCCTCTCCCTGGAGGGGTAGGTGGGGGAGCTGGAAGCCAGCAGGTCACAGGCTGACGCTGCCCTCTTCCCGAGGCCTCTCTAGCTCTGCAGACCAGGCCCAAAGCCCGGGGAAGAGCGGGTGCCTTCCTGGGGTGTGGGGAAGGTGGGAGGAGGCGGGCTCCCGCTGGAGGACTCTGGGTGTGCTGAGACAGTCTGTTTGCTTCTGACCTGGAAGACCGGTTCCGGAAGCTTCTTGTCCAGGCTGCTTCTTTAACTTACCCACTACCAAAAGTTAGAGACCCAGGGCAGCAAGAAAAGAGCCCCTACTGCTTCCACGCTTGTGTACCTCCATGCACGTGTGCAAAGCATGGTTATCAAGCCCACCAGGCTTCAGTCACAGTAATGCTGAGCGTGTGGGAAGCGTCCAAGGAGTGTTTTCCCACTCTTCCTTCCGGAGAGAGAGGAGGCGGCCTGTTCATGGCCACAGCCACAGCCCTTAGCCCAAGTCCGGTAAATAGAAAGCATTTTATAAATAATTATTGAGAGAATTCCTGACTTCTTAATTATTGGTTTATAATTAATGGAGGTATAATTACATACTATAAAATGCACGGAACTGAAGTGTACAGGTCAATGAGTTCTGCCAAATGCACGCGCCGGTGTAGCCAGGGCCCATCAATATTTAAAGCATTTTCATTCTCTAGGAAGTTTCCCTGTGCCACTCTCCTCCAATTCCTCCTCCCCTCACATACACACAAAAATGAATCCGAACACTATTCATTTTGCCTGCTTTTGAAATTCAGAAGAAAATCAAAGCAAACAATGTGAATTTTGTTTTCCCCTGGCTCATTTAACTTTGCACTGAGAATTAATTCCTGTTCATGTGGAGGCAGTCCCTCCCTTTTCATGGTTGCATACTATTCCGCCAGGGAGTCGGCCTCCGTTTGTTGTTCATTTTCCCCATGATGGACATTTGCGTTGTTCCAGTTTGGAGCTTTTATGACTGATTTTGGGACTATCCATACCTAAGTCTTTCTGTGGACATGTTTTCACTTCTTTCAGGTAATTCCACAGGAATGAAATAGCTGGTGTACTCTTAAGATGTATGTTTCCTGTAGGACGTTCACAGTTTTCCACCTTGCGCTTGCCCCAGCAGTCTGGGACATCCAGTTGTTGTGCTTCCTTTCTGACATTTGATACTGACAGTATCAACTGGGACCATTCTAGGGGGTGTTTAAATGTACGTCATTGTGGTTTTAATTTACATTTCCCTGATTGCTTATGACATTAAGAATCTTTTTTATATCTATTGGCCATTTAGATTTTTTCTTTGGGAAGTGTTTAACCTAAGTTTTCTCCCATTTTTATGGTATATTTGAAAAATTGATTTGTGGAAATTAAAAAAAAAGTGGAGTCTGGTTTCTAGTTCTTTGTTGTGTAACGTGAATCTTTTCTTTTGGCTTATCTTTTAATTTTTATGTGTCTTTCGGTGAGCAGAATCCAATTTATCATTTTTATGGTTAGTGCTTTTTGTGCTCTGTCCAGGGAATCTTTGCCTATACTCTAGTTCCAAATATATTCTCTTACTTTTTTTTTCTGGATGGTTTTAGCTTTTCCTTTGGGTCTGAGGGGAACTTTGGGTCAGGTGTGTAAGGATCCCTCCTGCTGCCAGCATGTGCTGAGCGCCCCTCTTGCTGGAGGAAGTGGGCTGGTGGTCAGCATCTTCTCCAAGGCAGCTCCAGGCGCAGGAGTCCTCAGCGCCCTCTGGTGTAAGTCAGTTTCCCTGCCCTGGCGGCATTTCCAGGAGTAAGCAGTAGTCACAACCGTTGTCCTGTGTTGCTCAAAGGCAGTGGGTTGGAATTTAGAGCAGGGAGTTCACCCCCTTTGCGGCCAAGGAAGACTCTTCGAGGAGTAGGTTCTTGAAATGGGATTTGAAAAATGGAGAGGGTTTTGGTGTGGTGAATGGAGGAAAGGGACTCATAACATCAGGAGCATTGTGCCTGCATCCCTCACTAAGGAAGTTGGCTCACTGGATTGATCTATATATGCACGTATGTCTCCACACTGCGTGCGCGCACACACACACACATCTGTACACATATATCTATATCTCCATCCACTCTGTGTCTGTTTCTAGCCTAAATCCAAACTTGAATCTAAATCTCAGCCTCCTATGTCTACGTCTGTGTCTATGTCTTTCTGCGTCTCCAGCAATCTCTGGGCTCAGGAACAGCTAACAGACTCGGGCTGTCACAGGTTTGATGGCGCAATATGAGCACTCAGCCAGGGTGGGCACAGGACCGTTCTTCCCACCTTCTAGAAGAGTCATCGGTACTCTCCTGTGTAAGCTGAGTCCTACAGTGCAGCACGGATCAGGCCATTATACCCCACCCAGGCTACACCTGTCCCCTCCAGAGGGGCCCTGGCTTACATTCCTTAGCAGCCCCTGGCGGAGGTAGATGCCGTCCCTGGACTGGGACCTCAGCACACTTTGCTTTTCTGAACTCTTACGATGTTCCTCAATGCTGTTACCATTTGTGAGTCTTCTGAGGGATTAGGGTTAATCTAATCTTGTAACTTCCCTCTATAGATTTGAAATTAATGAGCCATTAACCCTCTCTACTCCCAGTAACTTATGGGGCCTTTGAGGACACGGCTGTATTTGAGTGACCTGGGTGTCCCCACATGCAGTGAATTGACAGCTTAACCATGCTCCACGTGCAGCAGCCACCGGACGGCTGGGGCGCTACCTTCATCAGGCAGCTCAGGCCAGCAGGCCTTTCTTAGCCCAGCCACCAGTTCTGCCAAAAACGTCTCAGGTGAAGTTACTTCTGCTGTTATAGGAAGCTGGCTGCTTTCTGTATTCTTATTTTCTTTTTAAGAACTTATCTCCCTTGCCCCAGATTCTGTTTCATGGCCAATGCGGAAGAGAGGTGTGCAACTTTACTGCAGAACAACCAACCCCGTTGAGGCTCAGCCTCATTTCATCCTGATAGAACGCAGGGGGTTTCTGCCTACTTCAGAGACCCTACCAGAAATGAGCACGGGGCACAGGCTTGTGCAACCGCAGCTCAGACCGTCCGGATGCAGGGCTGCGGGTGTGCAGGTGTCTGTTGAGACTGGCGGGGAGGGCAGATGCTGGAGGGGCAGAGGGCAGCTTGAGTCCTCGGGCCACTGCAAGGCTGAGGTCCTCTGGTTTCTCTCTTGGGTTTCCATGGGTTCGCCCCTCAGTTCCCAGTGCTGATGTCCCCAGGGATCTCTGAGCGTGACTCTCTCGCTCCATCGTTGGCAGCAAGCGCTGCTGATGCGGCTGGCAGCGTAGCTGTGATCCCCACAGCTCAGCACACCCTGGAGGGGAGGACCCCTTGAACATGCTGTTCCTCCTCTTGGAGCCTGAGTGTCCCTTGAAATTAGAGTCCCTCTGTTTATTTTCTCAGATCCTTAGTGATGGGTTCCTGCTGACTTAGAGGGAAGCTATGTGTCCTATGGCAGAGGCAGTGAGTAGCTGTTTTTTTAATCCAAATTTGGGGAAGTCTAGCTCTCCTTGGGGCTTGGGGCATGGACAGAGCTCAGCAACTATCTGTTGCTGGAGACTAATTACCACTGGGGAGGACTTGGGACGGGAGCGTGAGCCCTGAGGTTCTGGCCCAGCTAACCTGGGCCTGGGAGTGGGAATGGAGCTTGGGTCTCCACCCTGGCTCCACGACCTGCCCCCTGGAAGCCAGTGTGACTCATCCACATGTTGACAGCCAACTTAGGCTCCGTTGGTGTCTCCTGCTTCATCAAGCCTTGCTGTTAATTCAAACCTCACTCATGGAAGCCTAGCCCACGTTGCTTCTTCTAGAACATTCTCCCTGATTCCCTCCTCCCCTATTTAATTCAATTCGGCAATCAATGAGTCAGGACGCGCCAGACTTTGGTTCCCTGCCTGTGTTTGGCCTCAAGTGTTTTATCCCCCGTTGCTTTCATAACTGGCCTCTTTGTTTCCCATGATGAGTTTGCCTGTCTCCATTCAGCCTGAGCACTCAGCACCCAGCGGGGCTTAAAGACAGCTCAAGGGTCCCTCCTGCCATAAAGGTGTCTGCTGCCTTTCGGTGGGACCAGTCACTCTCTCCATGGTGTCCCCAGCATTCTCTGCATCGATGTCTCTCTCAACACACCTACAAAGGGACACTCGTTTCTCTCCTTCTCATGACCGAGGCCAGGGGCTGCGTTTTAGTGGCCTCAGCCTCCCCAGATTTAGTGCATGGATTGTTTGATTGCTGATGTTCTGTTTCCTGGATGCTCTCAGGCTAGAACATCATCCTGAGCTGAGCGGGCAGACTCTGCTGCTGGAGCCCCCGGAGTGGAGCGGGCTGCTCTCCTGCCTGTGCGGGCCCGGCTGAGCAATGCTCACTGGGGGACTCTTCCAAGTGGAGCAGAAAGGAATGCGCTACCAAGACGGCCTCCTGAGCCTCCCAGGCACCACGTCTCCCCTCCCCTCCCGGGCCACCTGGGCAGGAACCCTGAGGCCAGAGACAGATGTGAGTGCCAGCCTGGTCTGTGACACAGTAGTTCCCTTTGTCCCCTTTGTCTCTATTTTGAGGAAACCATGTGAGAGCAGCCGGACCTTAATCCCTGCAGGTTGTGACTGAGAATTGAGGAAAGAGGTGAGTCTTTGTCCACGTTAGTAAACGGACCTCCATCACGGGTTGATAGGGTCTGAAGTCTGGAGATTTCCTTTCACTGTAGCCTTCTTTCTTCCTCCTCTCACTCCCAAGCATCTACCTGAGCACCAGACACCTATGGTTTTGGGGATTCTTGCTTCCTGCTTAGTCCCCAGCAGGGTCCTGTTGGGTGACAGACACTCTAGAGGTGGGGTGCAGTGGAAGGCTCAGGTCACTGGAGGCCTGCCCTTGGAGGGAGTAGTGGGGCTGTGTCTTTCTCTCCCTCTCTTTCATGTTTTGGCCCCATGGTGCATGGTTTTGCCACCTGTCCCTCCATGATGTTTTATCTGGACATAGACCCAAAAGCTACACGAGCAATTGACCATGGCCTGAAATCTCCAAAGCTGGGAGCCAAAATAAACCTTTCCTCTTTTTAAGCCAATCATCTCAGGTATTTTGTTACAGTAACAGGAAACTGGCTCAACACTCTTTCTCCAGGCCTTCTGCTTTTGAGAGCTGAGACCTTGGCTGGTTTGCTCTGCATCCCAGGCACAGTGCCTGACTCAGGGTAATGTCTTTGGTGGGCACTGCTTGCTGATGACAAGTGTGGGGCTTTATGGGATGCAGATCACGGGGGGGGGCTGAGTTAGTGATCCCTCTGAGGTACTCTAAGCTTCTAGCTTGGAATTTCCATTGGCGTTGGGAGCCCCCTGTGCAGCCCAGTGGGGAGAGGGATGTGATTCTGCGTTTGCACAGGGCTGTGAGCACCTCGGGTCAGCCTGAAGACCTTCTGGCTGGCTTCTGCACTCGGCAGAGTCGTGGCCTGGAGGGCCTGGCCCTTGTGACTAACAGGAGCTTCCTAACATCTAAGGGCCTATTGACCTCTGGCCAGCTCTGGGCTGCTACCAGATCCTTGAGCTTGTTCTGAGTTTCCTTGAATGTGCCTCCTATCAGTCTTCCTGTGTGTTTGAAGTAAGCTGATGCCTAGCAGCCCAGCCCTGATCGCACGGGCCAGGGAGACTCCTGCACCACCACGTGACCGGCCAAGGCTGGCCTGCAGGGGGACCAGAGCTGCTTTTGATTCCCAGGAGGCAAGAGCTCAGGTCTAGGGCACAGGCTCTGATGGACGATTGTTTTTGCAATGTGTGTGCCGTGGAATGACATCATGCTATTGAGAGCAGGAATTTTTTTTGTCAGTCTTTTAACACAAGTTTATGTTTTTCAGACCTTAAAACTGCAGGTCATTTTTTACATTTGCTATTGAGAGCAGATGTGACTGATCCCTATCGGGTTCTACTGAAAGCCTGCGGGGTTGCGGAAGGTCAAATGCAGAGCGCCTTTCAATCTCCATTACTATTTCCTCCACTCAGTGGCCTCAGCAGGAAGCCCATGCTTGGTAATGGTGGCCTTTGGACCATTCGCAAGCTTCCTAGCCCCGGTCCACAACCACTGGTGATTCCCACACTGTAAGCTGCATCTAGGCTCAGCAGCCTGCTGGGGGAAGAAAGCCTTGGCTGAGGAGACACGACGTCTTCTGAGTCTCTGTTTCCCCGTCTGCATGAGGGAGTATGAGGTGGGAGGTCTGTGCTCAGGGACCTGCAGAAGCCCAGGCCAGGAGTTGTTCTTGGCCATGACTGTGTTCCTCCAGTTGTTTGGGGCAGTGCAGAGGGGTGCTTCCGCTGAAGGTGAATGCTCACCTTCTCCCTGCCCTGGTGCTGGGACGGTTGAGTTGGTGAGGGGATAAGATCTGGTGGCTCCTAGAAGAGAATCAGGAGGAGTGTCTTATGTGTTCATATCCACCCTTGGGGTCATGTGGTAACTCTTCAGGGCAGTTGTTTTCATGGGCCTCTTTTATAGGAAAATTTGCAGCTCTGACTTGAGAAAGCATATGCTCCCTCCAAAGTCAGATTCCCTTAGTCTTGGAAGTCCTGGGGCCTAGAGTGTGGTTGTCAGGATGAGCCCAGTTCAAGATGCCTGTTTGGTGTCCATGGTTTTGGTGAGCACCAACCTCCCATGAAAAAGGGTGGGCGAAGACCCAGAAGATGACCTCCGAGGAGACTTGATCTTTCACATAGAAGGAGCATATTTGCTTCTGAGAGCACAGCCAGACACACTGTCACAGCCAGACACACTGTCACAGCCAGACACACTGTCACAGCCAGACACACTGTGGGCTGCTGTGACAGAGGAAACGCTAGCCGTTCCCTGCCTTAATTTGGTACGGGGTATCTGTGACGTTCTGGGGATGGTTTTTGGATTGAGACAGGACACAGAGGGTGATACACTTTCCAACCATTGGTGCTGCCATGGGAATTCCTTCATGCATTCATTCATTAACTTGTAGATTCATTGATTTATCCATCCATTAATCCACCTATCCATTGACTACCCACCCATCCCTTCATCCACCCATCCATCCACCCATCCATCCACCTATCCATCCATCCACCTATCCATACATCCACCTAGCCATCCATCCACCTAGCCATCCATCTGTCCATCCTTCATTTCTTCCATCTATCCGTCCATCCATCCACCTATCCATCCATCTGTCCATCCTTCATTCCTTCCATCCACCCATCCATCCACCTATCCATCCATCTGTCCATCCTTCATTCCTTCCGTCTGTCCATCCATCCATCCATCCATCCATCCATCCATCCATCCATCCACCTATCCCTTTATTTAGCAAGCATTTATGAAACGTCTTCTTGTGTCTTCCTCTCACTGGAATTATAAAGAGGGCTAAGACTGTCCTTGGTCTTGAGCTCAGGGCAGACCCATGAAGACTGTAATTGGATATAGTGTAGGTGAAAATGGTGATGGGAGCAGAATAACACCTTATGCTTAGTTCCAGAGGAAAATGGAATGCCAAGGAACGCAGGCAGAAAGCAGGGGAAGAACTGGAAATGAAAGGAGACATTTCAAAGAGGTGCCTGCAGGAGGTTGCGACCTTCAAGTGCACCAAGACACTGATTTTGAGAACCTTGAATCTTTTCTGCTTCTCTTCCTGTGGCATCCACAGTTTATAGGCGGGATCATTGTGTTTCCCACCAGAAGGGACAGGAGTTGAGATGTGTGTGTGTGAGCGTGCGCACGTAGCAAATAGGAAAGCTTTGGAAAGCAGGACTTTGGAACTTGGATGTTTGGGAAAGGGGGTTTACTTAGAGGAAATTTTTGTTACTCAGGTAGCAGATTTATTAAAAAGTAAAAAAAAAATTAAAGAAAATTATTCTCTTTGAGTTGGGAGTGTCTGTCAGTTCACAAACACGTTCTTGTGCAGCGGCTTTTCAGGAAGGTTTGCTGACTGGGTGAGGCCAGGAGTGTCATCCACAGCAGCAGGAATCTCAGCACCAGGGGATGAATGAAGTCCCCGGGGCTCCTTCAGTGGCAGGCAGGATGGCTACACGCTCACCTTTTCTCCAGCTCCTCAGGCCCAGCTCTGAGGCTGAGAGCTGCCTGGCCTCTTCTCTGCCCATGCCAAGGGATCTTCTGGTTGTTTCTACAAACACCTCAATAGCAACGATTCTGTGGCTCTGGAGCCATAGCTGTAAAATAATCAGTCATAACTTTGTGGGGACAGCATGGGGACAGGATGAACTCATGGGCAGGGGACATTCTCCGAGAAGTCATGAGGTCCAGCCCATCATGCTTAGCCTGGCAAGCGGAGTGGGAGTCACGAGGAGTGAAGCGTTTTGGCAGAAAATGGGCTCTTCATCTGCCAAGGGGAGCCTTCCGCAGACCACTCAGGCTGGCTTCTCTTTAAAGAGGAGCCAGCAGACTTTAGCATGGGGCTCCGAGCAGAGGAAGGCCGAAGGGAGTCCTTCCTTGGGCCTCATGGGAAATTTGGCAAGCGATATTAATAAAGGCATCTTTTCCCTTCCTCGGTGTAAAATGCCAGGATGCGGTTGGCTAACGCGCCGTAGCGTCGGAGCCAGTTAATCTTCTGAGTCCATATTTTTTACTGGCACTGCGGGAGCTGTCCTGCGTTTTGTTTCCAGCAGTGGGATATCAGGATTTGTGTCCTATGGTATATCCAAAGAATAATTCTCCTCTCCTTTGATGTTCCTTGGACATCTTGAGACACTTAGGGGCACACTCTCAGGGAAGGTTGGAGGGCTGGGTGGTGCGGCCCTCATTATGCTATTAAAATAGACCCAGCGAAGGAGGCTGAATCTCTTGAGCAAAAGGCTGCATGGCTGAGTGGAAGCCTGGTTCAGAAGGCAGTCCCTGCTCTGACTTCTTGAACCAAGAGCTGTGTTTTATTGCAGTATGGGCAGGAGTAAGCTGCTTTGCTGCCCGTATAATTGTTTCTCAGTTGGAGGTTAACACGGACTATTTTTCCTGACATTTGGAAAATCATACCTTAAAGAAACGTAGTTTAGACTTTTTTAAAAATGGAAAACACTGTCTTTTCATTACCTTGAAATCCGTTTAGAAAACCCTGCTGTTACTTTGTGCTGGCAGTAAGGGTCCCCTTAAACGGCATTTGTCCTAGTCCTCCCTCATCAACCCAGCCCCCAAGCCCAGCAGAGGCATTTTTCTTAGCTGGCTGTTTCCAGCACATTGCTCTGGTCAAAAGGCTTCGGGGCTCCCTGCTGCATCCAAAAGAAAGTGCAATTAGCCAAATTTGTCAGACCTTCCTTTCCAACCAGTGGCCTTCTCATGGCCCTCAACACACCTAATGCTCCTCAGCCCCCCATCTCCTGGCACCTCTGCCACCCCCCAATATAACCAGCTCATCTCTTCAGGTCAGAGTGAACCTCTACTCTTTTACCAAGCCTTCCCAGCTCATCTTGGTCCCCACAGCGTCTCTTTTCCATTCTCATTTTTACTTTCAGAGTGGCAAGCAGTTTATCATAAGTCCACACAGGCCTGTGTTTGAAGCTGATTCTGCTGTGAGCTCGCTGTGTGGCTTCAGGCAATTTACTAAAGCACTCTGATTCTCAGTTTCCTCATCCATGCCATGGGGTATACACAGCTACTTTGAAATTTTGCTGTGTGTGTTCTCGAGATAATTGAGATGAAAACTTTTGGCCCAACCTCTGGCACATGACAGGTGCACTGAGAACGTTAGCTTTTTCCTCTACCTTGTGTCTCTTAATATGTCCGGATGCTTGTACTTATTTGAGGACTTGCCAACTTCTGCCCATATGGGTTAAGCAATTGGAGGGGGGAATGTGTCTTGTATCTCCCATGGTGACTTGCATAGGACAGGATCAAGGGGCACTCAATGGTTCCCTGAGCAGATGGAGGCTGGGGTAGAAAGAAGGCTGATGGTTTCACAGGAAGTGCCTGTGAGGTGCATGGTTTCCCCCCTTGGGTTCCCCATGGTTCTATGTTTCCCCCAATTGAACCCCTGTGTTAAATGGACTTCTCATGTGTGATCACAACCATACCCATGAAGGCCAGGGCAGTGCCACCAGGGCTTGTGTCAAAGAGCAGATTGAAATGCTTTGCCTCTTTTTCCAGGATGGCACAAAGAGTCCCCATAGGACTGTGGGCAGGGAAGGGACTGCCTTGCCCTGGGGACTCAGGGCATGTTGTGGTTGTGGTGAGTTAAACTGGCAACCTCTTAGCCAGTTGGTCTAAGAGGTTTTACTCTGCCTGGGCAAAGCTTACAGAGAACTCTGGGGGATTGCAAGAGGGATGTTAGCTATTCTGCAGAGGAAGGAGCCAGGAGGTGAGAGAGAGAGAGGTCACAAGGCCTCTTTAGCACCCGGGGGTAGGCATGTGGCTGGGCAGAGACAATGGGGTAGACCCTGGGGGCAAGGCCGGTGGGTGGGGCCCTGTGGACAAGCTGTGGAAGAGGAAAGGGCACAGGTTACAATCTGTGTGCCCCTCCCAGCGTGTCACACCTGGCTGCTGGGCCCTCTTTGACCCTACCTACTCCCAAAGACTTCCAGATCCTTCTCGCAGAGGAGCCTTGGCTTCTGCCGTCTCCTGGGTCTTTTCTCACATGTGCATATGTGACCCTTGCTTGGCGTCCTCACTGGACAGTGGCAGTCTGGACTCAGAGGCAGATGGCCCTTTCTGGTCACCTGCTGTCACCCTCTCACTTGATGCCATGACGCAGAGTCCTGCATGCTTTCCTAGGTATTTTACTCCAATTCTCTCATTTAACCTTCAGGAGAAATGCTGGGGCAGGCAGCGTTTTTAACTCTGCTTCATAATAAGAAAACAGAGGCTAAGCGATTTGCCTCAGGTCCTTCCTTCCTGCTACGGGAGGAAGTCGACCAGGAACCCAGGCCAGCTCTGGAATCTCACCCTAACATCTTGCCATCCTGAAGCTGCCTGGCCAGAGGCCCTCCACGAAGGGCGGCTTTGTTACTGTCACTGTTATTGTGTGATTTTGATGTTGACAGTGACGATATGCTACTAGCTCTATCACTACCATTACCATAGCAACCACTGTTGCTCAACAATACAGCTACAGCAATTGTGCTATTACTAATTCTACCATTATTACAGCTCGGCAGCTACATCCGCACCATTTCTACAGCATGACAGCTATGACACCTGTACCCTAGCTATTCTGTTTCTTTTTTTATTTGTTGAATATGGACTTACAATTAAGGGGGAATCATTATCAACAATCAGGAACAAATGCATATTCACGTAGTCAGCCTAAGCTGATGACATTGCATGGTTTCCCCCCTTGGGTTCCCCATGGTTCTATGTTTCCCCCAGTTGAACCCCTGTGTTAAATGGACTTCTCATGGAGGTTGGAGGTTTCCCTCTGAGTTGATTCCCCCATACTCCTCCCTCCAGTCTCCTTGATATCCCTCCTATTCCCTCCCCCCTCCCTGCGTCTCCAGGGATCCTAGGCAAGGTTTCCCCTGTTTGTGTAAAAATTCATACATGTTGAGGTTATTATTAGCTTAGCCATCTATCATACTGTTTCTGGTTGTATTCTAGCTTCCACAAATGAGAGAAAATATTTGGCCCTTGAGTCTCTGAGATTGGGATAGTTCACTTACCCTAACTTTTTCTATCTCCATCCATTTGGCTGCAAAAGCCATGGTATCGTTTTCTCTAATAGCCGAAGCTACACTATTTCTATAGCACGCCAGCTACAACTGTACCACCACTGCAGCACTACAGCTACCACTCCTAGCAGCTGCCCCACCATGACAACTACTACAGAAACGACTGCAACTATGACTACCACTATCACAACTGCTAAAACATTACTAAAACCGTATCCAACACAACCACTGTAACTACCACTCCTACTAAAATGCAGTTACAAAAATTATTACTGTAAATACAATTACCGCTACCACCACAACTGTTGCCACTAATGTCACTTCCCTCTTGCGCTCTAGGACGTTTGTCAGGCAATGATGAGGGAGCTGCCCATTCTTTCTGCCAATCAGCTCAGTTTTGGGCTTGGGCTCTGGAGCAGGATTGTTCTTCCCAGCCTGTGAAGCGCTGTGGGCCACTAGCTGTGTTCATTGGGTGGGCCACTTGATCTCTCCCTGCCTCGCTTTCCTCACCTGTAAGTGCTGGTGATGATGGTTTGCCTGCCTGGAGGACGCTGGGAGGATTCCATGAGTTGAAGTGCAGGAACGGCAGCACCCAGCAGGACCCTGTGGGGGAGCCCTCCGGATTTTCTCCCTTCTTCTCTGCCATCACATTTTATTCCCAGCGGGCTCTCTACGTTCCTACCTTGGGGAGGGGGAGGCTTAGTGCAGCTTGCCGATGTGCCGAGGGGCATTTGGGGGACAAGAGCCTTCAGAAGCCCCCAACAGGAAGCAAGTGGCCCTTCGGGCAGGCGGCACTGAGATTGGCCCCACTGCAGAACCAGAGTCATTTCTGGGAGATTCAGGGTGAGAGGGCTCGATAGGTCCTCAGGGATCGTCTTAGGGACCCACATTCCGATCCTTCTGCACTGCAAGGAGAGGTGGCACTGGGAGGGGTTGGGAAGGTGAAGGGGGAGAGGACAGGGTCCAGGCCTCTCGCTGGGCAGGAGTGAACCGGATGGAGACCAAGAAGTATTCCCCAGAGCATTTAGACCTGGAGCTTTCTTTGAGTGGATGGTAGAGCAGGTCAGGCACAAATGTGGTTAAGGGGATCCAAAATGCAGGCTTCACGTGAGGTCACGCAAGGACCATGCTCTCTTTGACATCTTGGGGAGAGACACACTCACCAATCTGAAGCCGGAGCTCCCAGCATGTACTTTAACCTGAATCTCTCACGTGGCTGTGGAAGGATCCAGGCCTTGATGTCAGATGGGCCTGGGTTCTAAATCATAGCTCTCCCATCGCGGCCTGTGATCCTGGAGTCAGTCAGCTGCCCTTTCTTCGATCCTCAGCACCTTCATCTGTAAAGTGGGTAGAACAGCACATAATTCATAGGGTTTTTCTAAGGTTTAAATCACGTGGCTTTTGTAAAGGATGTTCCACCCAGTAGATAATAGACTTGTATTTATCCTGTAATCTGGTTCTTGAAGTGTGGCCCCCAACGTGTTAGGATCAGCATCACATTGGGATTAGTTCAAACATGCAAATGCTTGGGCTCCATCCATTTGATTTTGCTGATTTTGATTTTACTGGATGTAAAATTTGGGGTGTGCTCTCATAAGCCCACCAGGGCTTTCTGATGCATGATCAAGGCTGAGAAGAACTGATCTAACACAGGTCCAGGCTCTGGCATGGTTATACCTTAAGGCTGCTCAGCTCAGAGTCTGGAACACAGTGCATGCTGAACACCTGACAGCTCTCCTTCTTCTTCCTACCTGGGCAAGCCGAGGGCCAGTGGCTTACCTGAAGAGGTTAATGCTACCGCAGACCTCCTGGAGGTGAAAGGGCCTTGTTCCCCTGGAGGATAGACACATTATAATGGCTTCATTTGATTAAAAGGGGATGTTGATCATTAGTTATGACCTAAATTTCTTTTCTCTCCAGCAATCACTCAAAGTGTTCCCAGATGCGCCAAGGGCTGTTGGTTACCTGCAAATACAACCTCCCTTTATAACAAGGATGCCCATGCTAGTGGAGACTTTCAGACATGGTTGCGGGCCTCCCCCACCTCGGGCCTGCCCTGCATTTGATGGAGTGAGTGGTTGAAGGGAAACATATGCATTCCAGATTGGACTCGAAGAACTGGGCTTTGAGAGGTGGCCTGCTTCCAGCGGCTGCCAAGGGGCGGTGGGGGAGCTCTGCAAGTCTTTGTTGTTCCCGTGGGGCTAATTATGGATTTTTAGAGGCAAGTAGCCGCCCCAATTTCGGTTAGCACAGTTGTTCGTTACAGCATAATTAAGAGGAAGGGGGAGCAGCCTTGGTGGGGAGCAAGGCAAGGGGAAGGCCAAATGCAAATAGCTGGAGTGTTTTGTCTAAGGAACCCTGGGCTACAGTGGCCCAGGTCAAATGTTCAGCTCTTGGAAACAAAATGGGCAGGTTCCGAGGCTGCTGGGACAGCCGGAAGTGGGGAGGTGGCATGAAGGGGAAGGAATCAGAGTCCTGGTGGTAGGCGAATTTCGCTGGTTTGAAAGGTTTACTGCCCCACTCGCCTTAAGGTGGGTTTAATTTGGGAAGGAATGAGCTTTGCTGCCTGGCATTCAGGCCCGAGATGAGGAATCTCTATGTACTGCAGGATGTGCTAGGCCTCCAGAGGCCTCTGCAGACGTGATGGGAAAACACAATTCACTAATGCGGGAATATGGACAGAGCCACCAGCTGGGAGACAGGCAGGGTTTGCTCAGCGTTGGAAAGGAACCTGGAGGTTGCTTTAGGGCTTGGGTCTGGTTCACCTCCTGGTAAGGCACAGGCAGAAGGCAGGATGCTGAGGCTGCAGCAGCTTTTTCTTGCTAGGAGCTCAGGTGTCCAAAGCCTGCTATGCCACCTGTGGAGGCCAAGGCAGCTCCAGGTCCCTCTATGCTGGGGTTCACCTGGGCACTGGTGACCTCAGTGGAACGAGTCTTGGGAGAAGGGTTGAGGGGGAGATAAGGAGTGAATAGTATGAGCAAGGGTAATATTAACCTTGTGAGCATCTCTAGCAGAGTCCAGGAAGGTTCTAGAATGATCATTTGAGAAGCCTTGGTCTGAGTTAGGAGCCCTGGGTTCTAGCCCATTTTTGTCACTAACTGGTTGTTTGCCCTGGAAGTCATCCTGCCATTCTGGGCCTGCCAGCCTCATCTGTAGAACCACAGAGGGTCACGAGTGAATGTTCTTAAGGACCCCTTAGAAAAATCTTGCTATTGGTCTGGAGCAATGCAGTAGAGGAAATAGAGTTGGTGTCTATTCTCTGTTTGATCCTAATGCTTTCTTCTCCTTCAGCTTCATAGGTAGGAAGTAAATTTATAATGAAAGACATAGATCGTGGGCTCTGGTTGTGGCCCTGCGGGCTATGCAGGCCTGGTTACCGGCTTCCTGGGAACAGGATCTCATGTGTGTCAAGCAGGCCTTGAGGAACTGATGCGTTCAACTTTGAACCAAACCACCATCTAAGCAGGCTTCCTTCCTGCATAGCCTTCTTCCCCAGTGTCTGTGACCTGTTCAAGGAGCAAGGTGGGCACCCAGGAAAGTTCAGGGAGGAACACTCTGTTAGTTTCCTTTGATGATGCAACAGATCACTACAAACACTGCTTGAAAATGCCACAAATTTGTTATCCTAAGGTTCTGGAGGCCAAGGTCCCTTCCCTTCTAGAAGCTGCAGGGGAGGAGCTGTCTCCTTCCTTTTCTAGCTTCTAGAAGCCACCTCTTCTCCCATCTTCAACACCAGCAATGGCTGGACACAACTCTTCCATACTACATCCCTCTGACCTTGACCCTCCCGCCTCCTTTGTCCTTGTTTCAGGTCCCTTGTGATGACATTTGGTCACTCTGATAATCCAGGACACAGTCCCTATTTTTAGGGCAGCTGGTTAGCAACCCCAGTTGCATCTTCAGCCTTAACTTGGCTGCTATATAGTGTCATGTAGGCACAGGTTCTAGGCATAAGGAATAGGGCATCTTTCACATGTCATTATTCTGCGTACTGCAGATATTAGCTTACACAGAGCAGTGCCAAGCCCAGGCTGCTTACTGGCGCAAGATGGTGGCTTCGTTCCCAGAGGATGGTTCCTGCGCAGCCTTCTGAGACACCTGGCTTCAGAGTTGGGGACACTCTTGTCTCCCTGACTTGGACCATGTACTCCTGTCGGGCTGTCCTTTTCTGGTAGGAAGGGCTGTCTTCACACTGCTGAACATTTCAGTGCTGTTGACTCCTGGATGTCAAACGTCCCCAGGCTGAACAGGGATCTTCCATTCAGCCATCACCTTTTATGGGAGGGGGGGCCCAGGGGAAAAGGTCCAAACTGCAGGTGAACCAGTGTTCCTTCCACAAAGAGAGCCTCTAACCACAGACTCCTGGATGTCTTAACTCTTTTTTCTGCTGTGTGGAGTCAAAATGTCAGCATGTCCAAAACCAGGGGTCCTGATGTGCTTACCAGGGGTAAGAGGTGCCATTATGGATGAGGGGAAGTGGCTTGGAACTTAGCTTCTCTGCTCAGGGCTACGCTCTGGCTCCTAATCCTGGAGCCTGGGGGACAGGGATCATGGAGCCTCTGGTGACATCAAAGAGCCAGGACACTTTTCCACTACCTTAGTTGACTTCCTGGCTGTGAGAGGGAGACTATTTTTATATAGCTATATTAACCTGAGAATTTTTCTTAAATACCATATTCAGCGTGTAATGTTGTAGTGGGGATGAATAATTCTTTTTAGGAGAAGAAATGAAGCTCTCTGTTTGGGAAAGATGCTGGAGCCCTTGACCTGCTCCCCAGGGAAGCTGGGCTTTGCACTTTAATCCTCTAGTCAGTTTGAGTGCTGTGTATTGTTCATGGTATGGTTCTTAGATCAAGGAGATCTCTCTGCACTTAGGATTCCTAGATTTCTCCCCAGAATCCCAGGCACAAATGGGTAATTGAAAAGATCTCTCTAACATGCACAGTTTCGTGCCTATCAAAATTAAGCTGGGCCTATTTTTAAGTCAGAAGTTCAGTTCTATTGGACAGAAGCCTTGTCCAATAGAAATACAATGCGAGCCACTTATGGAATTGGAAATTTTCTGGTAGCTACATTAGAAACTAAAAAGAGGGCTGGGGGTGTAGCCCAGTGGTAGAGTGCTTGCCTATCATGTTTGAGGTCCTGGGTTTGATCAATAGTAGCACACACACTCATGCAAAATAATATCAAACAGGTGAAATTAATTTTATTAGCATACTTTATTTAACCCAGTGTATCCAAAACAGTATCATATCAACATGTAATCCATACAAAAACATCAGTGTTTTTTACCTTCTATTTTTGTATGCAGTCTTCAAAATCTGGTATACATTTTGCTCTTAGAGCACATTTCGATGTAGATGCTCCATTTTCATCAGCAATTTTTGATCTGAACTTAGAGTTCATAAACTTGGGTGTTGAGATTCACAGATCCAAAGTGTTCCAACCATACTTAAAAGTTTTTCTGACAAGTGACTTGAGTATCCATTTTTTATTTTAAATTCACTAAAATGTAATATAATAGAAAGTTTACCTGCTCAGTTGGCAGTGGCATGTATTCAAGTGTCCCTGGCCACATGTGGCCAGTGACTGTTGGATTGGATGGTGCAGTTGGAGAGTGGCAGTCTCCAGGCCTCAGATGGAAGCAAATGTCCTGGTTGGGAGTGTAGCTGTGGGCTCCGTGCCTCTGGTGTAGTGCAGCTGGTAAGCATGCATTACTGCCTGGGAGTCCAAGGCATCCAGGAGGCCAGAGCCCTGCTCTTGGGGAATTCATTCTCTTTTGTCCTATCATTAATTCACACATTCAGTATGATTAACTGGGTGCCTCACAGAGCCAGGTGATATTCTGGATGTTGCAATGAGTTGAGCAAAAGGAATCTAGCTTCCTGCCCTCAAGGAGCTTGGTTTGCTGAAGCTTTGGAGGGGGACAGATAACAGGTGTGCAAATAATCAGATCATTTCACAGAAAACTGACTGCATTGAAGAAACGAAGGGATAACAAATAGACACAAACCACTGAGTGTGTGGACTAAACAGAAACTTCTAGAGCATGCCCGGGGGACCTATTCTTGGAGCTGAGGGCATTCAAAGGTCTGTGGGCATGAGCAAGCCAGTTGAATGAATGAATGTGGGGGGCTTAGGGCACAGGCCCTAAGGCGTTGGAAACCGGGAGGCACGTGTGACTGGAGCCGGGCAAGTTGCTCAGCGGGACACAGCTGCGCAGGAAGCTAGTGTCCTCAGTCACAGAGGGGCCTTCAGCTCACCCTGGCAGCCATGAGCCACAGGCTGGAGTGGTGCTTCCATGCTCAGATTTGGACTTCCTGTGCTAAAGCCCGGTCCTACTCACTGGTCTGTGCCCTGGGACTGTTGCTTAGCCTCCCAGGCCCTCTGTTTCCACATCTGTAAAATGGGGATAATAGCATTATCTAGAGGGCTGCTGTTTTTAAACATATGACCCCTTGCCAATTCAAGGTGCATGGAAATGTTAGCCGCTGTTCATCAGTTGTGTTCTGAGTGCTGGCCAGGGCAGCCCCAAAGGATGTTGGACACTCATGGTCCGGGATGGAGATGGACATGTGAGAGAGTTAAGGGAGGTCAATGTTGGGGTACTTGTGCTGGCCACAAGCATTTGCAGCACCCTTTCCACTGTCACTTAAGAGGGTATTGTGGGGCAGGTAGCATGGAGAGAGTACCCAGCATCCAGGCAAGTTCTTGACTTAGGTTGGCCCATGAACCAGGTGCTGGGGCAGTGGAGACCTTGCGTGGGCAGGTGGACCTGTTCTCTATGGCCTGAAGTTCCACACTCAGCCCCTGGGCACATTCATTTTCTCTGTGTCATTTGTTTATTGACAGGTTATCATGGCAACAATGAAGGCACGGGAAAAGCTAATTATTATCACTGAACAAAGCAGAAACATTTGGGATTTGGTTTAACTTTTAATAAAATACTGCTCTCTGTCTTCCTTAGGTCTTGACTCTTTTCCCATGCCTCAGCTCTTCATGTCTCCTGCTCAGAGAATAGGATCCCTTAAAAAGAAACTCACCCCTGAGCTCCATCTAGAAAAGCTAGAGCTTCTTTTTCCCACGTGCAAGGCACAGGGAGGGGAGACCCACTCTCCTGGGGACAGGGGAGTTGGAGAGCTTTGCTATTCAACCGCTGCTCGTGCAGGGTTGGTGGGGAGGGCTGTGCAGATCACATGTTGGCCTCATCAACTTGTTTTTAAAACTCCAGTCCAGGCCTTTCAGCGTCCAACATTTCCAGTCGAGCATTTGGAATATTCTAGAGATTAGGAAGGAGGCCTGGTGAAGAGTTTTTTTTTTCCCCAAGAATTTAATTATGAATGCATGTGACACTCAGGACCCATGAGACAAGGAGGGAAGGCTCACTGCCAGCCTCAAGCTGTCCCCTGCCTCCACACCCAGGAAGAAGCTGAGAGTGGGCCTGTGTAGACTCCACAACTAGAAAGCTGGTCTGGGGGAAGAAGAGAAAAGATTCCACCTCAAATGTGGCAGAATGTCACTTGTCATTTCTTTGCTATTTAATAACTGAATGTAGTTTACTGAATCCTGCTATGATCTGAGTGTGACCCCTTCAAATTTACATGTTGAAATCATCACCTGCAAGCTGATGGTGGGCCTTTCAGAGGTGATTAGGTCATGACTGTAGAGCCCCCCTGAATGGTATTAGTGTCCTCAAAAGAAGAGACCAGACCCCTCCCAACATGTGTGGTCACAGTGGAAAGATTGCTGCCCATGAGGCAGCAGCCCTTACCAGGGTGGCACCTCCATTCAGGATTTTCAGCTTCCAGACCATGAGAAATATTTGTTTTTAAGCACTCTTCCAGGCTATGGTACTTTATTCCAGCAGCTCCAACAGACTAAGACTAATGTGTCTGCTTACTAGGCACTGCTTAATACCCAAAGACAGAGCAGAGAGCAAGAGACCCATCTTTTTTTTTT